>JAJIBD010023517.1:0-65529 GCA_021461705.1 Cryptotis parvus
AAGAAAGGGATATTAAGGAAACGATCCCATTCACAATTGTGCCACCGAAAATCAAATACCTAGGAATCAGCTTAACCAAGTGTGTAAAGGACCTGTACAAAGAAAACTACAAGACACTGCTCCAAGAGATAAAAGAGGACACGAGGAAATGGAAACACATTCCTTGCTCATGGATGGGGAGAATCAACATTGTCAAAATGGTAATACTCCCTCGAGTTTACAGATACAATGCAGTCCCTATAAGGATTCCCATGACATTCTTCAAAGAAATGGACCAAAAACTCGTGAAATTTCTATGGAACAATAAACCCCCAAGGATAGCTAAAGCAATCCTCAGGAAAAAGATGGGAGGCATCACCTTTCCGAACTTCAAAGTGTAGTACAAGATAGTAGTAATTAAAACAGTGTGGTATTGGAATAAAAACAGACCTGTGGACCTATGGAATAGAACTGAGTATCCTGACACCCAACCTCAAACACATGAACATTTAATCTTTAATAAAGGTGCAAAGAGTTCAAAATGGAGTAAGGAAAGCCTCTTCAACAAGTGGTGTTGGAAAAACTGGGCAGTGACATGTAAAAAAAATGAATTTGGACCTCTGTCTAACACCATGCACAAAAAGTCAGATCAAAATGGATTAAAGATCTCAATATCCACTTGAATCCATAAAGTACATTGAAGAAAATAAGGAAAAAGCCTCCACGACATTGAAGCTAAAGGCATCTTCAACGGTGAAACACTAACAAAGCAAGTAGAAGAAAAGATAAACATATGGGACTGCATGAAACTAAAAAGCTTCTGTACCTCAAAAGAAACAGTGACCAAGATACAAAGACAGTCCACAGAATGAGAAAGAATATTCACCCAATATCCATCTGATAAGGGGTTAATATCCAGGTTATATCAGGCACTGGTAGAACTTTACAAGAAGAAAATAAACAACCCCATCAAAAAATGGGGAGAAGAAATGAACAGAAACTTCAATAAGAAGAAATTCAAATGGCCAAAAAGCATATGGAAAAATGCTCAGCATCACTAGTCATCAGAGAGATGCAAATCAAAACAACAATGAGATACCACTTTACACCACAGAGACTGGCACATATCCAAAGGTGCAAAAACAACAAGTGCTGGCGTGGATGTGGGGAAAGGAGACACTCATCCATTGTTGGTGGGAATGCCGGCTGGTACAGCCTTTCTGGAAAACAATATGGACATTCCTCCAAACACTAGAAATTGAGCTCTCATTTGACCCAGCCATACCACTCTGGGAATATACCCTGGGAAGCCAAAAATATGCAGTGGAAACACCATCCCTACTTTTATGTTCATAGCAGCATTATTCACAATAGCCAGTATCTGGAAACAGCCAGAGTGCCCGAGAATCGATGACTGGATAAAGAAGCTTTGCTACATCTACACAATGGAATACTATGCAGCTGTTAGGAAAAATGAAGTTATGAAATTTGCCTATAAATGGATGGACGTGGAGAGGATCATGTTGATTGAAATTAGCCAGAAGGAGAGTGACAGAGATAGAATGACTGCATTTATTTGCATGACATAAATATAAATATATATGTATATATGTATATATAGATGTACATATTATGATACCTATATCTAAGGTCAGGTGAAACATGGATCACGAGGTCTTGTCAAAGTTGGAAATTATCACAAATGTGTGGGAGTCAGAGGCTAGGTAAGACAGAAAATGGAACAGTGTGCTAACAATTGTCAAAAGTACTCACACCAACCTATAACTGAGCATTAAATACAGGCAAAAAGATACACATGACAACCTTTTATTGTATATACTGTAATCCGCAATCTGGAAGGGAAGGAAAAGAAGTTCCAGGAGAGAGAGAGAAAGGGAAAGAAATAAAGAACCTGCCATGGATGCAGGCTTCAGGAGGGGAGAGGGTATAGGGGACGTTGGTGGTGGGAAATGGGCACTGGTGGAGGGATGGATGCTGGAACACTGTATGACCGAAACCCAAATATGAACATCTTTTTGAACATCTTTGTAATTGTATATCTCACGGTGTTATAATAAAATACTTAAAAAAGTAAAAAAAATAAAATGAATGCTATACTTTCCACTTGATGGACAACGATGAGTAGCAAAAATTATGTTACGTGTTCCTAAAACTGGTCATCCATGTGCTGCCGGGAGTCCTGGATTTTACTACAACCTCTTAGGAAGATGACCTTAAGAGTTACTTAATTTTTTTTTTTTTTTTTTTTGCTTTTTGGGTCACACACCGGCAATGCTCAGGGGCTACTCCTGGCTCTGCACTCAGGAATTACTCCTGGCGGTGCTCGGGGAACCATATGGGATGCCGGGGATCGAACCCAGGCCAGCATGAGCCGCGGCGTGCAAGGCAAACGCCCTACCCGCTGGGCTATCGCTCAGGCCCGCGAGTTACTTAATTTTTAAGAAATCTGTATTCTTGAACTAGCGGCAATTTTAGAGAAGCAAGTAAAAATGGAAAGGTGAGTGAAAAAAGGAGCAATGACTTCCTCCCAAAATAGCAAACACAGAAACAATGCTGAATACAGGACAGTCCTGATGAGTTCAAGACACCCGGTATATATTCTTTTTTTTTTCTTTTTGGGTCATACCCGGCGACACTCAGGGGTTACTCCTGGCTCTGCACTCAGGAATTACTCCTGGCGGTGCTCGGGGGACCATATGGGATGCCAGGGGATCGAACCCGGGCCAGCATGGGCCGGCCACATGCAAGGCAAACGCCGGGCTATCACTCCGGCCCCAACACCCGTATATATTCTGTGTTCAGATAAATAATGTGGAGAGAGAGCTCAAAGCACTGAGCACAGGTGGGAGGATCGAGTCTGAGCAGAGGGGGCTCATGGTCCCAACCACCCCAATTTTTTTTTTTTTGGTGCTTCTCAGAGATCACTCCTGGTGGCTGTCCAAACCAAATTTGACTGCATGCAAGGGAAGCATCTACCAGCTATCTCACCAATTCACTTTTCAATTCAGAAAAATGGGGCAGTACAGGGATTAAGGCACAAGCCTTGCGTGTAACTGAGCCCTAGCACTGCACCTGGTAGGCTGGAGCACAGCCAGTAGCTTACCTCAGAAGAAACGTTAAGTCCGCTTGCTTAAGAGAGGACTAAAGACTGGAATAGTGCACCATGCAATGTTTATAGAAATCTGGTTTTTGTTTGGTTTTGAGCTATTTTTGAATGTATGTGAGAGATTCGAATGCTATTAATGATTGAAAATCGATTAATCATCTAATGAAGATAATACAATAAAGATCTCTTCCTTTCTATAATTTAAATATTCCTTCATGTTGGGAGTTTGAGAGAGTATGGGAAGAAGGCAAAGAGTAGGCAATCAAGCCCCGGAGAGGGGCACAGCAGGATTCCTGCTCAGGAGGACAGAAAGTCCCAAGAATACTGCTACCTTTATGATTTGTGTAGCACTAGTCTGTCCTATCAATTACTATATAGTTCACTGATATTTTTCTACTGAATAATCTGTTTCTGTATTTAAACAACTGATTCTCCCAATAGGAATATCCTTTGTAGGTGCGGAGACAGTAAGTAAAATTGGGAACATTATTTCTCTCCCCCTTTTCAATTACACGAGGGGACAGCCATCTAACCACACACTTCTGACCTCTCACGTGGCACTAAGCTAATTAAATGTTTAAATCCACCCCCTGTTCTTTGTGTTGCTGCCTACCTGGGCCTTTCTCAAGCAGGGATAAAATCTCCAACCAGTCAGTCTGTTATCACAAACAGAATGCAAGCGATCAGGAACAAGGGAGAGAAGCAGAATCAGTTTACATCCTTTCAGGCAGAGAATGCTATTATTTCACAAGCAAGAAATCTGAGCCTCCCTGACCTTAATTTAGAAAATCTGAAGTTAATAATCACATTAAAGTTGGTTTTACATGCCAGACAGTTTTTGTTTCCTATGTTGCTTTTATGATTTGAGTGCTTGTGCTTACCAAAATTATTTGCTGAAAGGCATATATTAACATTTAAGGTTTTAAAATTAATAATAAAGTAGGTCTTACATATTAGGTATATCTGAATTAAAAGATGCTTTGCATTTTTTAAAAAAAAAACTCTTGAAACAGAGTAAAATTACTAGCATTTGTCCAAAGCGGAACTCAGCAATATAGTTCATTAATTGCAAAATACACAAAACTCCTTTCTTAATTGAGGAATAAAATGGGCTTTTCAGTGTCATCTGTTAACCCAGTGAATGTACAGAACCTACAATGTCACACTTTCATCCTGCTTCCAAAAAAGGTCTATTTCTCGAAGGAAAGAGAATGAAACCAGATATTACAGATTTTGCAAGAAAAATGGGTCAAAGAACAGATATGGAGAATTAGCGCAGGTGTTCTAATATGTATTAGCTTTGTATGCTAATACAAAGCACTACTGATGACAAGAAACTGAACTTGGTTTCTTTATTTTCATAATCAAATACTTAATGAAAACAAATCTAATTATCACCATATGTGAAAAAAAAGTGTAAGCAAGATTCTAAAACGCAGTTAACTTTCACTTAACATTCTATTAAAGGAACTGTCTTAGCAGGTTTGGGTCCCTTTTCAGGACTTTAAAGAGATTGTGTTTAAAACAAGTGAGCTGAGTCTTCATACACCTGTTCTCTCTCTCTCTCTCTTTTTTTTTTTTTTGCTTTTTGAGTCACACCCGGCAATGCTCAGGGGTTTCTCCTGGCTAAGCACTCAGGAATTACTCCTGGTGGTGCTCGGGGGGACCATATGGGATGCTGGGGATTGAACCTGGACTGGCACAGGCCGGCCGCATGCAAAGGCAAACGCCCTACCCCTGGGCTATTGCTCCGGCCCCACCTGTTCTCTTTTTCAGTGATTTACAGCCTAGCTGCATTTTGTGCATAGACAAGTTACTGAAAATGTCCACTTATGGCGATGATGCACACAGAATGTAAACAGTGTTAACCCATCTAACTACAGATATATTGACATGGAAGAAAAGTTGCAAAGGCATGTAGTGGCCTAAAGTTTAAATTAGCAAAAACCCTAAAAATTTTAGCAAAATTACCTAAAAATTTTCTAGGTATTTCTGGTACTATAAAAACTGTATCACTTCCCGTTCATCATTGATTTGCTCAAGCAGGCACCAGTAACATCTCCATATGACCTGTCTCATGCGAGTAGAGCCCAAGGGCACCTGCCTGCTCCAGGAACATAAAGAGCCTCAAACCATTACATCAGGTCATGGGAATGAGGTCTATAATTGTTACTGGTATCTGGCATATCAAATATGACACGGGTAGCTTGCCAGGCTCTGCCGTGCGAGTAGCATACTCTTGTACTCATCTCAAAAATCCAGCATTTATTGATGAAACAGCCACGTGAGCCAGGCTGTGATAGGCTGGTCTGCTGGATGGAGTTTTTTTTTTTTTATTAAACATTTTATTATACCACCATGAGATATACAATTACAACATTGTTCATGTTTGGAGGTTTTGGTCACAGTGTTCCAGCACCCGCCCTCAACCAGTGCCCATCTCCCACCACCAATGTCCCCAATTCCCTCCCCCCCTCCCACGGCCTGCCTAAATGGTAGGTTCTTTATCTCCCTTTCTCTCTCCCTCTCTCTCTTCCTTCTCCTACACATTGTAGGTTGCATTACATACACTTAGAAGCCATCATTTGCATTTTTTTGCCTGTATTTAATGCTCAGTTCTATGTTGGTATCAGACCTTTTGACATTTATTCACACATGTTCCCTTCTCTATCTTACCTAACCTCTGACTCCCACATGCTTGTGGTAATTTCCACTTTTGGTAAGATCACCGGCTATATTTATGTCATGCAAATAAATGCAGTCATTCTATGTCTCTCTCTTTCCTTCTGACTAATTTCACTCAACATGATTCTTTCCATGTCCATCCATTTATAGGCAAATTTCATAACTTCATTTTTCCTAACAGCTGCATAGTATTTCATTGTGTAGATGTACCACAGTTTCTTTATCCAGTCATCAGTTCTCAGGCATACTGGTTGTTTCCAGGTTCTGGCTATTGTGAATAGTGGATGGAGTTCTAACGAGCGGGAAGTCGGGTGTGGAAAATGGAGGCCCCTCATGCAGTGGGGGGGGGTCGTCTGGCTTGTTGTGAGGCTCTGCTGGGGTGGCAGGCCAGGGCTAGAACCCGCCATCCCTCCAGGGCGCCTCATGAGCGGCTGGGCACAGGGAGAGCCAGTAGCAGCTCTGCCCCATGTCTGTGAGTCTCTGGATCAGCACCTGGGCCGGATTTAAAAAAAAGACTGCTGCAGGGTGGATTTCGATGAGCTGGACTGTGATAGGCTGGTCTGCAGAAACCCTCGGAGTTCTGACGAGGGGGAAGTCCGGATGTGGAAAATGGAGGCCCCTCATGGGGTGGGGGTGTCGTCTGGCTTGTTGTGAGGCTCTGCTAGGGTGGCGGATCAGGGCTAGAACCTGCCATCCCTCCAAGGCGCCTCATGAGCGGCTGGGCACAGGGAGAGCCAGTAGCAGCTCTGCCCCATGTCTGTGAGTCACTATAAAAACTAATACTTGGAAATGAAAATAAAGATATGGAATCAGTCTCCCTTGGGTAGATTCAAAAGAAAAAGTAACTAAAACATATGGGATAAAACTGCAAATGCTTTAAAAAGGTGTTTTGGGGAGCCGAGCCACAGCACAGCTGGGTAGGGCATTTGCCCTGCAGGTGAATGACGTGGGTTTGATTCCCAGCATCCTATGTTGTCCCCAAGCACTGCCAGGAGTAGTGAGTGCAGAGCCAGGAGTAACCCCTGAGCATTGCTGGCTGTGACCCAAAAAGCAAAAATAAAAAATAAATAAATAAATAAGTAAGTAAATAAATAAATAAAGGTGTTTGGATTATATCAAGACTATTCTTATAAACTATAAATTTTTCTAGATCTATGATAGTAACTGGTCATTTCAAGGCTCTATTGGTTACATTATATATTAGCATTCAAACTTTCTTAAAATTTAGTGATGAAAATTAATTTAAAATATTTTTTACTCAGTTACCTATGTCTTTGGTATACTAGCTATAGGTAATCATGAAATATTTTAAAAGTTAAAGGTACCAGTATTTCCAGCGCTGGAGCGGTAGCCCAGTGGGTAGGGCATTGCCTTGCAAGTGGCCAACCAAAGTGACCAACCCAAGTTTGATCCCCAGCATCCCATATGCACCCGAACACTACCAGGAGTAATTCCTGAGTGAAGAGCCAGAAGAAACCACTGAGCATTGCCGAGTATGACCCAAAAAAGCAAAATAAATAAATAAATGAATGAACGAACGAATAAATAAATGAATGAATAAATGAATAAATGCACAAATAAATAAATAGATAAATAAATAAAGGTACCAGTATTTCTAAAGAGGACATTAAGCTATTTTTCATTAAGTGATTAAAGTAAAAATTTGGGGACCTTTTTAAAACCAGTATTTTATAACTTTCTAAAAATCAGTTTTTTGAAATATATTTTACTATACCACCATAAGATAAACAATTACAAAAATGTTCACGTTTAGGTTTCGCCTATACAGTGTTCCAGCACCCATCGCTCAACCAGTGCCCATTTCCCACCACCAATGTCCCAGATTCCCTCCCCCTCCCCTAGCCTGTCTCCATGGCAGGTTCTTTATCTCTTTTCTCTCTTTCTCTCTCTTTATATTTCTATCTTTCTCTCTCTTTCTCTCTTCCTTTTCTTACATATTGTAGTCTGTAACATATACTTAGAGGTTATCATGTATATCTTTTTGCCTGTATTTAATGCTAAGTTCTATGTGGTAACAACATAAAAATCATTTTTGTTTATAATGATATTATCAGTATTTTGGAGAGTTATAGTTAAAACATTAGTAATTATGGAATGTCCTTAATTTGGTCAGATACTTATTGATAAGACATCGTTAACATATATCAAGGCTGTTTGTAAAATATGATAAAAACACATATATCCCAGTAGCATTCTAGCAGGAAGGAAAGTATTCCTATAGTTATTCTGTAGTTACCAAAGATGACTGGTCTCTGTATAAAAAATAGTCACAAAAAAATTCTGTGGTACAAGAATTGATTTCTCATTTGACCAGACTTTAAATTTGAAGCCACATACATTTTCTAAAAATAAAATAAAGCATTAGAAAACTTTAAGAAGTAGTCTTTTAAATGTGATTTAAGAAAGAGCAATCTGGGAGGGATGGGTGCTGCAACATTGTATGACTGTAACCCAATCATGAACAGCTTTGTAAATGTTTATCTCATGGTGTTATAATAAAAAATAATAAAAGGCCAATCTAGCCATTAAAAATAGTATTGGGGGCCGGAGCCATAGCACAGCCGGTAGAGCATTTGCCTTGCATGTGGCCGACCTGGGTTCGATCCCGGCATCCCATATGGTCCCCTAGCACCGCCAGGAGTAATTCCTGAGCAAAGAGCCAGGAAGTAACCCCTGAGGTCGCAGGGTGCAAACCCAAAAAGAAAAAAAAAGTATTATATAATAGTTTGTAAGTTTGTTTCTAAGTTAAAAAGAAGCAGTGATACTAAGAAAAAATAACTTTTAGTAGTCATTATGAGGGCTTTTAAAAATGTTCATTATTGGGTGCCTGAGCGATAGCCCAGCGGGTAGGGCGTTTGCCTTGCACGCGGCCCCATGCCGGCCCGGGTTCAATCCCGGCATCCCATATGGTCGGTCCCCTGAGCAACGCCAGGAGTAATTCCTGAGTGTAGAGCCAGGAGTAACCCCTGAGCATTGCCGGGTGTGACCCAAAAAGCAAAAAAAAAAAAAAAAAAAAAAAGTTCATTATTTAAAAAAAGTGTTCATTATTAAAATATACCCCAACTGGGGCGGGAGCAATAGCCCAGCGGGTGGGGCGTTTGCCTTGCACGCGGCCGGCCTGTGCCAGCCTGGGTTCGATCCCGGCATCCCATATGGTCCCCGCGCACCGCCAGGAGTGATTCCTGAGTGCAGAGCCAGGAGTAACCCCTGAGCATTGCCGGGTGTGACCCAAAAAAGCAAAAAAAAAAAAAAAAAAAGAAAAAGTTCATTATTTAAAAAAAGTGTTCATTATTAAAATATACCCCAACTGGGGCGGGAGCAATAGCCCAGCGGGTGGGGCGTTTGCCTTTGCGGCCGGCCTGTGCCAGCCTGGGTTCGATCCCGGCATCCCATATGGTCCCCGCGCACCGCCAGGAGTGATTCCTGAGTGCAGAGCCAGGAGTAACCCCTGAGCATTGCCGGGTGTGACCCAAAAAAGCAAAAAAACAAACAAACAAACAAACAAACAAAAAAAAAACCCCAACTGGGCTGATGTGATAGTACAGCGAGGAGGGTGTTTACCTTGCATGCAGCTGCCTCGGGTTCAATCCCGGCAACCCATATGCTCCCCTGAGCACCACAAGGAGTAAGTCCTGAGTGCAGAGCCAGGAGAAACCCCTGAGCATCGTCGGGTGTGACCCCCAAAAGACCCTAAAATAAATAAGTAAAACATACCCCAACCAAACCAAAAGTTGAAGATGATACTTGTAATTTTGTATCTATAACTCCTTGAATATTTTTATTTATTTATTTTTTTGTTTTTTTGGGGTCACACCCGACAATGTTCAGGGGATACTCCTGGCTCTGTACTCAGGAATTACTCCTGGCAGTGCTCGGGGGACCATAAGGGATGCCAGGATCAAACCCAGGCTGGCCGCGTGCAAGGCAAACACACTACCCGCTATGCTATCACTCTGGCTCCACTCCTTGAATATTTTAATTCATAATCATTTTTTCTTTATATCCTTCCTGATTTTGTTTATTTTTAATTTTATCATACCATCATGTGTATACAATGCATAGTATTTTTAAAAGGTAAAAATACTTAATATTATGAAAATAAATATTCCTCCCATTTTAGGAAAACATTTATAGAATATAATATAGTTCACCATCAGGTACTACGATAGGTGTTTTTTTGTAAGATTCTCTGGACAAAAAGTTCCTCAATTAAGCACACAAAATGTTAAGTAGAATATATTCCAGGGGTATTTTGCCTTTTTAAATGTTAGAAGCTTTAGTAAGATAACATAACCTCCCACCACATTAGCGGCCATTTTCGCTGTCCGGATGCTGCAGCATATTAGAGCCCACCTGGGAGGGATGCTGACTCAAGATCAGATTTACAGAGCAAAAACGAGTTCGAGCCCGGTAGGCAGCTCCCAGAAGTGGGAAACACTGGGAATTTGTCAGATGGAGCTGGGGTCGCCCCTTCCCCTCTCCATTTTGTCTGAGCCCGGTAACCCCGCCCAGGAGCTGCCCTGGGGTGACCAGCCGTAGCATGCAGAGCCTCAGACGCAGCTGGGGGAACTGGAACTCGGCTCTCCCCTATCTCAGCTGATGATGAGGCCCCCAGGAGGACAGATGGGTTTTGAGTGTTGGCCCATCACCTTTGGGGGTCCTGGAAGCAGCCAGATAAGACTCACCCACATTAGCCGCCATTTTCACTGTCCAGATGCTGACCATGAGGCCCTTAAGTCGTTCTGCGGCCACGTGGTCCACCAAACTAGTGAAAACAGTTATGTCTTTAATGTACTGCATTCTACGATGTGTAGGAAAGGTAGGCAGGAGGGAGAGATAGAGAGGAGAGAAAAGATATACAGAACCCGCCAAGTAGTTGGGGCGTGGGAGGGGGAGGGAGATGGGGACATTGGTTATGGGAGATGGGTTTGGGTGGAGGGATGGGTGTTGGAACACTATAGAACCAAAACTCGAGCATGAGCATCTTGCAATTGTATGTCTAAAAGCGATGTAATAAAATTAAAAAAAGTCTAACAAACAAACAAAAAAGATAATATAACCTAACCACAGAAAGATAATGCTAGTTTATAAAGCTAGTCTCAAGTTGAACAGTGGGTGGTGCGTTTGCCTTACGTGACTTACTTGGGTTTGATCTCCGGCATCCCATAGGGTTCCCTAAGCACTGCCAAGAGTAATTCCTGAGTGCAGATCTAGGAGTAACCCAGAGCATTGCAGAATGTGACCCCAAATGCAAAAAAAAGCCAGTCTCTGTGTTTGAATGATAAGTCTATATCATTGTACTTTATATCTACATCATATATAGTTTATATCTATATACGTCTATATCATTGTAGTCTATATCAATGTAGTTTATATATGCACATATAATTTATATATATTTAAATAACTCAATATCTATGTGATAACTATAGATAGATATATGCTGTATCTATCTAGAGTTTTGCTAAACAACTTGCCAAAGTGGATGGTAGAATCATCCTTGAAAGAGAAATACAAATGTAGGAATATTACTCATTTAATTAATGCAAACCACCTGTATAAATATCTACAGCAATCTGTACTTCAATGTTAAAAAGATCCAGCTGAAATACATCTTTTCTAATTTTGATCAATCTGAGAAGTTTTTTTCACAGTGTAAAGGTCACTATAAACACAAAAACGAGCATTGTTTTTCTGTGATTAGGTTACAGTAGCTTAAGTCTCAAACACTGGACTTCCTCACACAGCTGTTAATTGTGGATCAGGGGATGGCTGACATCTGCTTCTCTGATTTCATTAGTGGTTCACTTCCAGGTCCTAAAAGAATTGGAGCCTTTCTCCAAGATAAGGTTGGACCCATCTACGTCTGCCCTTACAAGTTGGCGCATTCTGGTTTGTCACTCTCCACACAATGCAAATCTGAGTGAACTCACATCTGTCACAGACCGACCCAATTCATGGGCAATCTTTTCCCATCGACCTGGGGTCCCTCCTGGGAACTTAACCATACTTCTAGTCAGCTGGCTGAGGTCCTCCTCTGTCCATTCAGGTGCCTATACAACATGAAAGAAAAAAAGATAATAAGGACAATGTTTGCTAAGATATTTCATAAGTCCGAAACAAATTACTGTCAATATGCTTTATGAAAAAAAAAAAGTATTCCTGTGGGCAAGGGTTTGAGTTCTAGTTAACATGAGATGCAGAGCTGCGGCAGCTTTTTCATTTGTCCATGTCTGTGTGCCAACTCAGTCAGCAGAAATGCCGTAAAGCTGGGCTTTAGGCAGCACTCGGGGAACATTCAGTTTTATGTTAAGGAAAGACCCTTCTCGTTCTATGAGTGCATTCCGTCACTGCTGCTCACAAAATGCAGCTATGAAAGGTCTTGAAGTTTTAAAAGTCACTTTTAAGAAAGCAGAAAACTTTATAAGCATAAATGAAAACCTAAACAGACAAATGTAGTTGTTAGAATTAGGGCAGCGTATTTTACCCAGTCTATAACAATCATAAAAATAACGTTTTTAGGAAGTCTGAACAAACAGTAAGTCGCATTTTATAATGAAAGGAAAAATACTTCTAGACTAAGTCTTAAACCATCATGTATGTCATGCAAAGCAACATTTCATTTTGAGCTTTGAAGACCTGGTCAAAAAATTCAAGCTGTATATAAAACAACTTAAAGCTTACAAAGTCTTATTTTTTTTTCAAAAGCAAATGTTCTAAGAGCAAACACAGTCTCTGCATTTTATCCAACAGCATCAGTTGGTTAAACCCACAGCTGAGCAAAAGCAAAAAGAAACTACTATCAAGGAACACATTAGCAAGTTAAAATTATTTTATAATTTAGCACTATTCCCAGCAAAAGGCAGTAACCACCATGATATTAAACAATGGCCTCCAGTGAGGAAAGAGATAGAGGAAGCCCACCTTATTTTTCTTTAATTAAAAAGAAAGGAAAAAAGGAGGAAACCTTTGAGACAAATACCCTTTCTAATCACCATTTCCGATAATGAACAGGCATACATCAGGCCGTTTGCATTACAGAACCATCAGCACAGAACAACAGTCAGAGGTGAGTGACCCCAGGGACTATCTCCACAGCTACAGCAAAGCTTCTCCCAGACACTAATCCTCCCTGTCATTCTCCCACTGTGCTCTAACCACACTGACATCCGCCTGCCTCACTGCAAGCTTAACGGGGCCCTTCCTGACTTTTTACTGTCTCCCCCAATCAATGGTTCAAGCGTGCTCTTTTCACCATGTCCAAATGGCAGCTTCACTCATAATCAAAGTGCACTGCCCTGTTAAAGGGCCTTCCGAAAGGCTCTCCCATTTGCATTCATTTGCAAAGCAAACTACTTTTATTCACTTTGTTCTGCTATCAAGAATGTTCCCTGAAGCAGATAAATTGGCATAAATACAACCTGCCACTTAAGAGTCAGTAAATAATAGCCAATAGTAGGGAGGATTTTATCAATCATTCTATATTGTATCCACTAAAAGCTGAAAGCCTTAAACATATTCATCAGTACAACCCTTATGATACGCGATAAATTCACGAAGATAAAAAGGTAGCCCACATGGATTATGCTTGGAATTCTGATATTTAATGAATTATCAGAAATTCTCCATATCAGATCACTGAAAAATGTAGACTTTATAAAGCTTATTTGTTTTTAGTTTACTTCATACCATGAAAAGCTCAAATTAACACAACATGAAGTACTCAAGCCATATAGCATATCAGTATAATATAGGGCTACATAAACTCACCTTATTTTTGTAGTACAACAAAACGCAAAATTTTGGAGAAGGCAAAACCGTTTAAAATGTCATTAAAATATAAGCTGTTGTTTTCATATAACAAAATATTTTGAAATAATTTTTAAGATTGGTTTTCTAATGCCAATTTTCATAATGCTGCCTGTATGAACAATGGATATTAAAAATCAATCTGATTTTAATTTCCTGTTAATGAGTCTAAAAATGTAGACTGCTTTTTTTCTTCTAGAACAGAAAAAAATTAAATATTTGGTATTGATAGCCCCCAAATTATCTTACCACTAAGACAATCTTTCAGTTTCATAGCTATTTCACAGCCATCGTTTTTATTATTGCTTAAAAAAGATCGCTAATACGTAGCACCCTAATCTGACATCTTTGAGAGGATTCTTTTAGCAAGTCATTATTGTCTCTCCTCCAGCTGTAAGGCACTTGGGAGAATGTGTGATTCCTCAGCAATAGTTCGCTGTGTCTTTAGAAGCCACAGAGCTTACTGTGATCCAGCTACTAGAGCAGACACGAGGGTGGCCATGGTGTGAATGTATTTCTCCTTGTTCTAATCTGGAGCCAACTGTAGCTGTGAAAGTCAAATGAATGCATAAGCATACTGCTTTGCCACTTAAAACCATGTGTGTCCAATATTCTGAGACGTTGGGCCAAAAATTCATCTCTCCAGTAAAGTAATGGAAGCTACCACATGGTGTGGGGACAGCTGTTGTAACTACACAAGCATTCCAATTTTGCATCAGAAAAGCCCCACTCTGGGAATAAATCTCCATACTGAATACAAAATAAAAAGTCACTTTTCAAATTATTCAACATTTTAAAAACGTAAATATATTTAGGAAAGAGTGAGCTGATAGAAAAATTTAAATTGTTTTCCCCAAATAATGTCTCTTTGGGATAAATTTTTTTGTTGTAAAGCAGCTATGTTTAAAGATTTGTTTTCCCTGAAATGCCTCAGTATTCATTCATGGGAGAGAAGTTGGAGGAATACACAGTATGTAAGTAACCTAGAAGTGCTTTTCCCCTCACAATGTCAATCACAAAGTGTACAGTGATAGAATTTTCTTACATCAATTACAAAAGGCCTACATTTAATAAAAACTCAAATCAATGAACAAGATTCCCATTGGGACAAACTTTTTAATAGGTCATTATATAGGTTAATATATAATCAGGTGCTGCAATTTCGGACTTATAAGTTGAGCCAAACTATTAAAAACATTTAATAAGAAATTTTACCTGGAGGGCCAGAGCAATAGCACAGCAGGTAGGGCATTTGCCTTGCAGGTGGTCTACCCAGGTTTGATCCCTGGCATCCCATATGTTCCCCAGAGCACCACCAGGAGAAATTCATGAGTGAAAAGCCAGGAGTAACCCCTTGCGTGTTGCCGGGTGTTAGCCAAAATAAAAGCAAAAGACCATTTTTTTTTTACCTAAGAAAATATTACAAAGTCTGGAGAAATGGTTCAGAGGCTGGAGCACATGCCTTGGGGCAGGAAGACAGATGTGGTACTGCACTGTGCGGGCCACCAAGGACCACCAGGTGTGGCCCCCAAACAAATATCCTGTACTGAATTTATATTTTAGAATCTGCATTTGGCATTTAGCTATAGAATTTTCTTTTCCTAAAATTTAAAAATGGAGGTGATATGTGTCCTTGGCTATATGTATGGGATAAGTGCTATGTTTTAAAACAAAACAAAAAATCTAAAGCATCTCAAAGGTCACTTAGGACTAGAAACTCTTCTTTGAGGAAACCTATTTTTTCCTTTTTGGGGGTCACACCCAGTGATGCTCTGAGGTTACTCCTAACTCTGCACTCAGGAATTGCTCCTGGTGGTGCTGGGGGGACCATATGGGATACCAGGGATTGAACCCAGGTTGGCCGTGTGCAAGGAAATCACCCTACCTGCTGAAATCTCTCTGGCCTGAGAGAAATCTTGTAATTCATGATCTCAAACTGCCTTCCTTGAGCAGTAGCCAGTCCTTCCTATTGTGCCAAGAAAGATTTCCTTCTCCATAGCTCGGTAATCATGTGTGAAGTGTGCCCTACAGGTGGCAAAAAAATGCAAATATTTGCTACCTAGGGTCAGAGAGATAGTACAGCTGGTAAGGCACCTGCCTTCCATACAGCTGACCTGAGTTCTATTCCAGCAACCTATAGGGTCCCCCAAACCCACCAAAAGTGACCCCTGAGTGCAGAGCCAAGAGTAAGTCCTGAGCACTGCCAGCTGTGGCCCAAAACCTAAAAAAAGGGTAGATTCAGAAATTCAGAGTGTTAGAAACTTACAGTAATTAACAGCACTGTGATGACCAAATACAGGGTCAGTTCATGCTTACACAGAATGGCAGCCTATTGGGCCCATGTCGAATAGCTAGGATGGTCAGAGGAAATGCCAACTGCAAACCAGTTAGATACAAGGGAACATATATTGGTCAACAACAGATGGAAACAATGCTAACCTACAGGTAGTTCAAGAAATCCTGCTCAAGACAAAACAATTAGTTCAAATGCCCTGTTACCTCTCTTTTGGGAAGAAACAATAAACCCCCTTTGAAATGCACACAAAGATGTCTGATCCTTTTTTTTTTTTTTTTTGCTTTTTTGGGGTCACACCAGACAACGCTCAGGGGTTTCTCCTGGCTCTGTGCTCAGGAATTATGCCTGGCGGTGCTGGGGGACCATATGGGATGTCGGGGATCGAACCCAGGCCGGCATGGGCCGGGCCGCGTGCAAGGCAAGCGCGCTACCCGCTGGACTATCACTCCAGATCCATGTTTTTAGCAAAACATTAAAAAAGTTATTAAGGTTTAGGTGATCTGGTACACAGCTAAAAGCTAATTAATACGGGAAGATTATTGTAGGCAAACTGCAAGGATCTTGCAGTGAAGGTACATCTGAGATGTCTGAGAAAGAGCAGAAACGGGAATGATTGAAGCAAGGCAAGCAAAGGGGGAGCCTCCAGGAGGGGATGAGGCCAGAGAGACAGAGTAAAATCACATCAAGGCTTCGTGGTCACTGCCAAGATGGGCTTCTTCGTCCTTGACTCTGCGAGACTCCTGGAGCTGGAGGGATTCCCTCCTCTCAGTGGTTTACCTGCCGATCTGTTTGCTGAGGAGAGCTATGTGCAAAGGGGTGGGCATGGTCACTGATTTACTCTATAAGCTACATGTTTCCCAAGGTGAGAATGAAATCCAATGGAGGGACATAGCTGGCCAGGATGACCACACCAAAGAAGCTGTGAGAATTTACCACCCGGGTCTCATTGTTTACCAGGATGGCCAGACAGTTGAGCAGTGGGGAGTCACATCCATACAGCGTGTCTCAGAGAGTTCCTGCATGTGATGGGACCCAGGATACACAGGCATGCCTTGCCGGAGCCATGTGAGCTACTGTGTTGCCACTGTTCTGAAGACCCCACATGGCCTTAGGCACTCTGCCAATGAGTAATAACACTACATATTTGGCACTTAAAAATCATATGGATAAAATGGGATCCCATAGACTAGTTCCTCCCCTATTAGTTAATATAGCCCAATAAGTTAAAACATGGTCTTCAAGGAGTGAAATCATTATATTACATGTATGTAGGAAAGGGGTGATTAGACCCACTGCTTCTGCCATGTAGTAGTCCAACTTAGCCTGTTCTGAAATGTGGCAAGAGTGAACAGTCTCTCTAGATGGGTTACCCTAGCCTTCATGCTGTGCACCTCACTAAGGCCCCAACAGCCAATATCACTGAAGTTACTGCCTCCATCCAACCGGCAAGTGGTACTCGGCTAATTACCGACTTTGTGAACAGACTCTGCTTCGGGTGTGTCAATCGCCTCTTGACTGTAGGTTACTATCACAATACAGAGACAAGATATATACACTTTTACTCTGCCAGCACCAGGGCTCCAGGAACCTGGTCACCACATACACTGGGAGCAAGATCTTAACTAGGTTCGGGCTCTCCAATCCACTGTGTGGTGTAGCACTGATTTCTTCCTCTGTGAATCACTTCATTCAGGATGTACAAGAAGCTCACAAGGGGAAGAGCCACTGCCTCCTTCACACGTGGTCTAAGCATCTGCCACCCTGGCTGTCATCTTAACAAGTATCTGGTGATCTGGAAGCTCCCTCCCATTACACTGTCAGGCAGCCGGTTCTGACTTTCTCAGTTATCACACTTATTTTAGGCTTGATGAGTTCCAGAAGAAACCTTTTCTCATTTACAAAATACACTTACGCCTATATATGCTGCTCTCTACAAGGTGACTCATCTTGAATGGGCTTTCTCTGTCACAGAAAGCTCTAGAATTCCAGCCACATTGCAGAACCACTGACAAGAATGCCCCAGCAAGGACTCCTTCCAGGGGAGGTTCTGGCAAGTTCCTTGGTGTCATAATAGCCGCTGTGTATGAGTAAAATGGTAAAACCACAAATATTTGGCCTTCCCTAAATTAAAACTTTTTGGTCTCTTAAACTGTTTATAGAGTACTTGGCTTCCATGTGTGAGGCCCTGGATTCAATCTCTGGTGCTATATTAGAGAAAAAGCTGTTCAAAAAATGAAAAGGGGAGGCTGGAGCAAAAAAACAGCAGCTAGAATACTTACCCTGTATGTGGCCAACCGGGTTCTATCTCCGGCATCCCAAATGATCCCCTGAGCACTGCCAGGATAGTTCCTGAATGCAGAGCCAGGAGTAACCCCCTGAGCATCACCAGGTGTGACATACAAGTAAAAAGAAGGTGGGGAAGTGAAAGTACAGTGTGCAGGGCTTGCATGCCAACTACTTAATCCCTGGCACCCCGTTTGGTCCCCTGAGCCCTGCCAAGTGTGATCCCCAAGATAGAGCCAGGAGCTACACTGCCAGGTGTGGCCCCAAAACGAAATAAAAAACAACAAAAAAAGGGAAAACTATAAACTGAGGGCAAATCAGTAACAATATCAGAAAAGTAGATTTGTATTATGGTTAATTATCTGTTCCTGTTCTGTAGATGCTAGGTCTTTGTTATTGTGTTTTATGAATACAGCTGTTATCCACAAACTTTAAAAAAAAATTTTTTTTTGGGACACCTCTGGCTTGATTAAAGTTGGGTGCACACAAGGCAAATGCCCTACCAGTTGTGCTATCTTTATGGCCCAAGGGAGGATTCTCTCACTGCTGATGAGGCTCCAGTCTGCACTACTTCAATAGGGGGTACTGAGATCACCTTCCTTTCAGAGAACTATCAGAGAGTCCCTATAAGGACTAGAGAAGGTGAGAAATTCATGGGGAAAAACATGGCCTCCCAATTATAGATAATGGTTGTTCCATTTCGGAGGTGAGGGGAGAGAGTGTGTGGAAATTTGTGAAGAAGGCATAGAAATAGCTGGAGTTTCTTACAACTCAACCTGAGTCTAGTTTACCAAACTCAAGTCTACTGGGAAGAAACATGAAAGGTATCAGATGCTTTAGAAGTGGGTGCTAGTGGCTCCCCATTCTTACAGACGCAGATAAATACTTGTGTGAAATCAAGGGTGAGGCCTTGGGTACTTTGGGTCTTATGTGTGAGATTGGTTTTAGACTGCTGATAAAAATGATCCACTGGATAAAAATTATAAACCTCATTCCCATGACCTGAAGGAATGGTTTGAGGCTCTTCGTGTTCCTGGAGCGAGCATGCCCTTGGGCTCTACCAGCACGTGACAGGGATGTATGGAGATGTTACTGGTGCCCTCTTGAGCAAATCGATGAACAACGGGAAGACAAGTGATGCAAGTGATGCCTACCCAGAATAATTTTAGTATCTGAAGTCTTGAACTTGCTAGCTTAGAAATACTCAGGATTTTGGTGGAGGGATGGGTGCTGGAACACTGTATGATAAAAACCTAAATATGAACATCTTATGAACATCTTTGCAATTGTGTATCTCATGGTGGTATAATAAAATATTTTTTTTAAAAAGAAAAAAAAATGGTCCACTGGAGCCCCAAGAAACCAATTTAAAGAAATCTAGGTAAATTTTTTTTTTTTTTTTTTTTTTTTTTTTTTGCTTTTTTGGGTCACACCGGTGATGCTCAGGGGTTACTCCTGGCTCTGCACTCAGGAATCACTCCTGGAGGTGCTCAGGGGACCATATGGGATGCCGGGGATCGAACCCTGGCAGGCATGGGCCGGCCGCGTGCAAGGCAAACCACGCTACCCGCTGGGCTATCACTCCAGCCCCAATCTAGGTAAATTTTGTGGTCAACTCTCCACCCCATAAAACTCCTCTGGCCCTTGGTATCTTGGTAACTCCCAGTTTGTAAAATTGCCTGTCTTTTAAATTATGGCCCTTCTAGCAGATGTGAATGACATGTCATTATTTCGATTCCACTTCTCTGACATAAAACATACATACTAGACATACAGCTGGAAAAGGTCTGGCATGCATCAAACTGAAACGCCACAGCCACCACCTCAGGAGCGGGCGATAATGTCGAGGGCTGGCCTGCATGTGCCAGGCCCTGAGTTGGCTACCTGTTCACACTGGTCTGCCGCGGTGCTGGACACCTCAGGAGCGGGCGATAACGTCGAGGGCTGGCCTGCATGTGCCAGGCCCCGAGTTGGCCACCTGTTCACACTGGTCTGCGCGGTGCTGGACACCTCGGCGTTGCTGAGCTGCTGCTGCCAAAAAAACTGACATTTACGATGCAACAATAAAAGACAAACACCCAATTCAAAAGTGGGTAAAACACCCAAATACTTCCAAAGGAAACGTAAATCAAAATCATAGTGAGGCTGGGATGAGGGCAGGGCTAAGAGAGTTTGAGAACTGAGGCTCAAGAGTTCACCTGGATTCCACAAGCTTTCTTAGCCACACTTACTATGCATTTGGCCCTATGTTTAGTCTTTATGTGCTTTATAGACTTTCACTAGCAATCTGAGATAGTACTATCCATGGTGTGTAACATCGAGAAGCTATACAACTTGTTCAAGATCTCATCAATCTGCTTCACTCCTACAAACTTACCAGTGTTCCCCCATTTCCTAGGGGGAAATTCACATTCCTTGCATGAATCTAAAGACTTGAGATTTGGTGCTTATCCTCCAGTTTCTTTTCCTCCCTCCCTCCCTCCCTCCCTCCCTCCCTCCCTCCCTCCCTCCCTCCCTCCCTCCCTCCCTCTCTCTCTCTCTCTCTCTCTCTCTCTCTCTCTCTCTCTTTCTTTCTTTCTTTCTTTCTTTCTTTCTTTCTTTCTTTCTTTCTTTCTTTTTGCTTTTTAGGTCACATCCGGCGATGGTCAGGGATTACTCCTGGCAGTGCTTGGGCAACCATATGGGATGCTGGGGAATCAAACTTGGGTCAGTCGTGTACAAGGCAAACACCTTCCCCACTTTGCTTTCGCGCTGGTCCCTCTTATTAATTTCTTTCCCACACCATTTTCCTTCAGATATTCAGACCCAGTGGCTGAGCACTCAATCTGTTTTAGCACAGATTGTTTTGATTATTTTCCCTCTGTTCAAGAACGTTCTTATTTGCATCACCTAACTAAACATCTTCCTCCATTATGTTTTTCCTCAGTGGAGCCTTTTTTTTTTTTTCCAGTGGAGCCTTTCTAACTCCCAGGATACTGACATTCCACTTCTCTTATTCTGGCTTCAGCCTTATGGAATCTCATGAAAGTTCCTATATTCTATTATAATGGGCTCTGCTGTAGCTGTTTCTCTGTATAGTGTGTGCTTTTCTAAGGTTTTGTCACTACAGCTTTCATTCACATATCTTTAGCACATTATAAAATCAATGAATAACTATAGAATGAGGATTTGGGGAAGAGGAAAAGAACCCATAAAGAGATGGTAAGCCTACTAGGCCCTTCTTTGAAGGTAGCAAAGTAACATCTAAATGTATTGTAAGAATAGAATAACTTATACAAGTGAGAAATGATAATAATTACCTATTTATCCTAGGATTAAGAGATGTAGATGTCTTGCTCAAAAAAGAAGTCTACCAAAGATACAGTTTTGAGTCCCAAGGGACATTTTTATTTATGAATTTACAGCTCTTAAGTTTAAGTGTGGTCTCAAGGGAACGAGTATTCTGCCTCTAGTCAAAAAAATCTGCTATATTATCTTACTTGGGAAAAATAACTGAAACCAAGAGAAACTAAAGAAAAAATTTAAACCCAGAATGTATGATTGGAAAATGGTATAGGAAAATTAGAAATCTGTAATATTCTTTTCATTTTATTCAACTATGGTCATATATACTAGTCAATGGTTTTATTATTCACCAGAATGGTACTTGAGTCTTATTTTGTTAACTGTTATCCTCTTTGGACACTGAAGTCTAATTCGCTTTCTTAAACAGGGATAACATTTTTACTAGCTGTAGTCTCTTAGAACAGGCTAATCTCAATGGCTTTTCTACATGTCATAGTATTTAATAGGATTTTATAGCATTACAAGGGATTGGAAACCATTTGGCCTAACAATCTCATAAGACATCTTTTTTTTACGTTTTAGCTGAGCAATCCACCATCAGTTGTTTAGATTACAAATATGTGTTAAGCTGTCATGGATGATGGGGAAATATAGTATGTCATGGAATATATTAAATATGTATTGGGAGGCCAGGGATATAGCTCAAAGTGTTGGATGTACGTGTTGTATGCAGGAGGCCTGTATTTGGTCTCAGCACCACATGGTCCTCAACAAGCTAGGAGCAGCACCTTAGCATCACTGGTGCGGCCCGCAAACCTAAAAACCAACAACCTCCTCCTAAAACATATGGCAAGTTTATAAACACAGGTCAAGTGGCAGCCTTGCACGTACAAACCTTGGGTTCAATCCCTGGCAAGACATGCCCCTGGTACTGCCAGGAGTGGCACTGGCGGTTACCAAGCACTGCTGAGAGTGGCCCCCAAACAATATGCAACTTCGACTGATCAAGATACATTTCATAATTTCCCTTCCAGTTTTATTGTATCATCTGAGAAGAAAATTCTAGATTCTGAGAAAAATAATCCTAAGTACTCAGAAAATGTTTGCTGAAGTTTCAAGTTATCACCCTTAAAAACTATTTGCAGTAGTTTCAAGTTATCACCCTTAAAAAGAGAAGGCTTCTATAACTGCCAGAATAAGAGGACTGAGCAGACTGCTAGAAAAAGAGAGGAATAATTTATAAAATCATGCATATTTTTGGAGTTACAACCAGTTGTGCTTGGGATAGAACCTGGGACTCCTACTTGCAAAACAGATGTGCCTGGCTTGTTGAACTATCTCCACAGCTTCTAACGTTTGTTTTGGGGCCACATCTGGTTGTTCTCAGGGCTTACTCCTGGTTCTATGCTCAGGGATCACTCCTGGTGGGTTTGGGTACCGTATTATTTCTGCTGAGGATCAAATCTGGGTAGGTCACTTTCAAGGCAATACCTAACCACTGTACTATCTCTCTGGCTCTCAGTAGTCATTTATTTTAAAAATAATTACTTGTATGGTCTATTTAAGATTAGTTGTCTTGTCTCCTGTTCTTAGAATGCTAGTTTTCTTTTCTTTTTTTTTTTTTTTAATTTAGGCCACACCCAGTGGTGCTCAGGGCTTACTCAAGTGGTGCTCAGGGGGACTATTAGAGGTGCCAGAGACTGAGCTAGGGTTAGCTATGTGTGAGACAAGTGCTTCATCCACTGAACTATTTTTCCAGCCTACAGCTTTCTTTTTGTTGCATCTGCTGACAACTTCAAGTTTATGACATTCTACCGTGAGCACCTACCTCTTCACTGGGTTGTGTTTCCTACCTCCCCAACCCCCTTTAATAGGTTTTCTTTTCTTTTTCTTTATTATTTTTTTGCTTTTTGGGTCACACCAGCAATGCTCAGGGATTATTCCTGGCTCTTCACTTGAGAATTACTTCTGGCAGTGCTTGAGGGACCTATGGGATGCTGGGGAATTGACCTGCTTGGCCGCCTGCAAGGCAAATGCTGGACTATTGCAGAGCAATAGTCTCCGCCCTCCCCTGCCCCCTCTTAATAGGACTTCAAAAAATCATAGATTTTGTGGTAATCTAGGGGACAGTATAGCGTTGCGTACTGTCTGGGCCTTTGGGTTTTATTGGTTTGGCACTACTGAATTTTTCTCATGCTCCTTTCACAAAAGGGTAGTTCTATGAGACTAGTTTTTTCAACAGAAGGTTCAATTCAGCTACTTAGAAACCTAGACACACATTTCTTTGGTCTCAGGTACTAAAACTCCAGGTACCAAAGCTTATATTCTGTGGTTTCAGTTTCTGCTTATTTCTCTGGTTTTGAACTGTTGTTAATGGCACTAAAACTGGATTATCATTTTATTCTTTTAACCAAGGATATGACTATATTCTTTTTTTCTTACTACTTAATCTTTTATAGGAAGGGCAAGAGTATATTAGTTCAGTCTTTCATATTGCTAGAAAGTTCCCAAGAAAGACTTCTCAAGGATTAATCAACACTTAACGTTATGTCCAAACATTCACTTTATCCATACCAATATGATATGTATAAATATTATAGTTAACTATGGGGGCGGAGCAATAGTCCAGTGGGTAGGGCATTTGCCTTGCATGCAGCCGAACCCAGGTGCAAGGGCCGAACCCGAATCCCGGCATCCCATATGGTCCCCTGAGCACCGCCAGGAGTAATTCCTGAGTGCAGAGCCAGGAGTAATCCCTGAGCATTGCTGGGTGTGACCCAAAAAGCAAAAAAAAAAATATATATATATATATACATATATATATATATTTATAAATATAGTTAACTATGGGTGCTCAGGGCTTACTCATGACTCTGTGCTCAGATTTCACTCCTGACAGTTCAAAGGATTAGATGAGGTGCCAGGGATCAAACACAGGTTTGCTGCATGCAAGGCAAGTACCTCACCTATTGTACTTCTGCTTCAACCCCTAACCTGTGTATTTGTTTTCTTGGGAGGGGCACTCCTGACTGTGCTCAGGTGGCTACATGCAGTGCCAGGATTCAGAATGGGTTGGTCACAAGCAAAACAAGCTCCTTAACCCCCATTCTATCTTTCTAGTCCCTTAACCTATCATTTCTAGTGCTATGAGAAGAAACTAGAATTGTCTTAGACGATATGAGATAGAAAATGGTTTGAAATAGAATGGACAAACATAGAACACAAAGAAAATGTATATTAGCATAAATATTCAGGTTTGCAATCTAGATTGCCTAGGCATTCTGTCCCACTCATCTTACCCCTTTTCAATATCCCACCCCCTCACTTTCTATTTAATTCCCTCACTTTCTGTTTAATTACAAAGTTTAATATACTTTGGGAATATCCCTTTGGTAGTTCTCATTCACATCCCTCTTCCTTTCTCCCAACTGTGTTCAGGACACTTCCTTCTTCTTCTGATAGCCACCTGGAGTCCATCACTACTGTACAGTGATTGAGTAGTCTCTCTCCTCTGTTCCCGGCTTTGCCTGCTAGTTACCCAATTCAGTACTTAATTATCTGCTCCTCACACTAGTACACTAAATTTCTAAATGCTATTTCTTATTCATTTTGCCTTATAAATTACTGCAACTAAACATTTCAAAAATGCAGATTTAATAATACAACCTTACTACCTACAAAATTGGATTAAAACACTTTCATACTCAAAATCAGATTTAGCTGAACCTACTTTTACAAACCTATTTTCCTTAGCTAAATGATATTACTCTATTTCCAGTAATATGTTCTGAATAGTTCTGTCTCAAGAGTGCTTTAAATCAGTCAAGTTCCTCTCTCTGGATTGTTTCTCCCATCCCACTTCCAAACTCTTCGTAAAGTATTCCTTCCCACCTTCCATGTGTAGAAATAATCTTGCTATTTGCTGAATTAAAAAGTATCTTTAAGATACACAAAGCACTTACAGGACAGTGATTCAGTTCTCTTTTTAACCTTTTCAGCTGGAAGACAGAGCAGTAAGGAACATGAACCATGAAAGGTAATGAATGAGTTGGACCATGCCTCTGCCATTTATCACAGAATTGGGAAAAGCTATTTTACTTCTTCATAGTTTTGTCCTGAGTCAAGAGAAAATTAACAGCATATATCACATGGGGTTGCTGTGAGGATTACATGAGCTCTATACAAAGTGCATGGAACAGAACCAAGTGCTTAGCAGACGTCTATTTAAAAATGTCTCACTGCATCAGCTAGCCACATGATTTTCTAATTTTTATTTTGTTTTGCTTTGCTTTTTGGGTAACACCTAGTAATTAATCTTAGGGGTGCTCAGGGGACCATGTGAGGGGCCAGAGATTGAACCCAGGTCAGCTATGTGCAAGGCAAATGCCGAGCCACTGTACTATGGCTCCGGCTCAACACATGATTTAACACACTGCGCAGTTAGCAAGTTTCTTTTTGCTGAAAATAATTACAACAAAAATACCAGATAATTCAAAGAAATATACACCCTAATATGAAATAGTGCTGTAATACTGGAGTACACTGCTGCCCAGAGTCTCTGCATCTTCCTGGAGTTACCTCTTGCAGGCAGGATGACAGTTTGGATCTGTGACTCTAAGTGGCTGAATATCTTACCATGTATTCTATGTTAGCTGGTATAAATATCTCCTCTCATTCTTCATAGATTCCCTTGAGGGACTGGAATACCTTAGCAGAGTTTGTCTGGCTGAGTTGGATCCTCTTTTAAACATAACCAAAATTAAATCAGAGAGAAATGCTGTTTGCCTCATAGCCTAAGTCTAAAAGCTAATACCTAGAACAACTGTGAAGTAAAGACAAGGATCTTGTGAAGGCTTGGAGAAATATATACCTAGCTGTAGAGCATCTATGGTTCAGATACATGCCTTTTATATTAATTCTGAAAAATTAGTAACAATTATGGACCTCAGTTCCATGACCTGAAGAATGGTTTCGTGCTCTTCCTGTCCCTGGAGCAAGCAGATGCCTTTGGGTTACACTTGATTGTGACAGGACTTAAGGAGATGTTACTAGTGCCTACTCGAGCAAATTGATAAACAATGGGAAGACAGTGATACCCTTCCCCCACTCTGCATAGGTCCTGCAGAGAACTTCAAGGGCAGACCTTGACTGGGGCAATATATATTTTTTTATTTTTTACTTTTACAATTACAAAGATATACAATTAAAAAGTTCATATTGGGGTTTTGGTCATACAGTGTTCCAGCACCCATCCCTTCACCAGTGCCCATCTCCCACCACCAACGTCCCCGGTTCCCTCCCCCTCCCCCAGCCCTCCTCCATGGCAGGTTCTTTATTTCATTCCCTTTTCTCTCTTTTCCTTCCCTTCCAGACTATGGATTAGAGAACATACATTAAAGGGTTGTCATGTGTATCTTTTTGCCTCTATTTAATGCTCAGTTCTAGGTTGGCATCAATACCCTCGACAATTGTTAGCACACTGTTCCATTTTCTGTCTTACCTAGCCTCTGACTCACACACGTTTGTGATAATTTCCACCTTTGACAAGACTTCCTGATATATGTTTCACTTGACCTTGGATACTGGTATCATAATATGTACATATATATTTATGTTATGTAAATAAATGCAGTCATTCTGTATCTGTCTCTCTCCTTCTGGCTAATTTCACTCAACATAATCCTCTCCATGTCCATCCATTTATAGGCAAATTTTATAACTTCATTTTTCCTAACAGCTGCATAGTATTCCATTGTGTAGATGTACCAAAGCTTCTTTATCCAGTCATCGATTTTCGGGCACTCTGGTTGCTTCCAGATTCTGGCTATTGTGAATAATGCTGCTATGAACATAAAAGTAGGAATGGTGTTTCCGCTGTGTATTTTTGGTTTCCCAGAGTAGATTCCCAGGAGTGGTATGGCTGGGTCAAATGGGAGTTCAATTTCTAGTCTTTGGAGGAATGTCCATATTGTTTTCCAGAAAGGCTGTACCAGCCGGCATTCTGGCTGGGGCAATATTAACATTTCAATAGAACTAGATGAGGTCCTGGGAGAAGCAAACCTGAAAGAATTGGCCTTGACTGTGATCCACTGATGTCGGCCAGGTCAGGGCTAAAGAGTTATAAAAGTAGGATTTCTCTCTGCTCTCCCTTGCCTCTGCTTTCCTTCTCTCTGTTCTCTGCCATGTTGGACAAAAGTACAGCCATGTTGGTCTAGAATTCTAAACCTACTGTGGCCAGGGTCCAGCCATAAACCTAAAGTCTGGGGATTTCCTGTAATTGGATTGTATACCAGAACTTGAGTGAGCAAAGCCTTTAAAAACTGAGGCTGGCCCCTCTCTGGTAACAACCTAAGTGCCCAAGAACAGAAGACTGGCTAAAGAAACTGTGGTACATCTATCCAATGGAATACTATGCAGCTGTCAGAAAAGATGAAGTCATGAAATTTACCTGCAAATGGATGAACATGGAGACTATCATGCTGAGTGAAATGAATCAGAAGGTAAAGGACAGATATTAGAATTACTGCATTCATTAATGGTATATAAATATATAACCAAGTTCTACTAATTGTGGGAAATGGTAATGTCAGACTAGAACGCAACATTGAATATACACAAAGAGACTTACATGATTAACCCTAAATGCTTGTAGGGCAAGCCACAATGTGTAAGAGAAGAGAGAGATACAGAGACAGAGACAGAGACAGACAGAGAGAGAGAGAGAGAGAGAGAGAGAGAGAGAGAGAGAGAGAGAGAGAGAGAGAGAGAGAGAGAGAGAAGAAAAAAGTGCCTGCTATAGAGGCAGGCTGGGGGTGGGGTGGGAGGGAATGTGGGGACTTTGGTGGTGGGAATGGGGCACTCGTGGAGGGATGGGTCCTGGAACACTGTACAAATGAGACCCAATTATGAACATCTTTGTAATTGTATATCTCGTGGTGGTATAATAAAAAAATTAAAAATGTTATTTTGCAAGTCTTTCTCTGTCTGCCAGTCACCGATCCCCGGGGCAAAAGAGGATCCTAGTTCTGCTCCCCTGTTTTGTTGGGAACCCAGCGCTCTCCGACACCGTAAGAATTCAGGTGAAAAAAAGATCACAATAAGAGGAGTTTGTAACAATATAAATGATAGCCCAATGAAATGGCATTTTATTATTTATTTATTTTTTGGTTTTTTGGGCCCCACAGTTGGTGGGGCTCAGGACTTATTCCTGGCTTTGTGCTCAGGAATCACTCTTGGTGCTCAGGGGGCCAAGTGGGGTACCAGGGATAGAAACTGGGTCAGCTGTATAAAAGCAAAGGCCCTAGGGCTGGAGCGATAGCACAGCACGTAGGCTAAACAGGCAGAACCGGGTTCGATCCCGGCATCCCATATGGTCCCCAAGCACCACCAGGAGTAATTCCTGAGTGCAGAGCCATGAGTAATCCCTGAGCATCACCGGTGTGACCCAAAAAAGAAAAAAAAAAAGCAAAGGCCCTAATACTATCTCTGCTTCTGAAATGGTATTTTAACTTTAATTCATTATTCATTTCTTTTTGTGGGTGAGGTCACATCTGGGGGTAATCAAGGCTTATTCCTGGCTCTGCACTTAGGAATCACTTGTGGTGGTGCTGATGGGACTTGATGGGATGCCAGAGATTGGCCCAGGGTCATCTGCGTGCAAGGCCTTACCTGCTATAATATCGCTCTAGCCCCTGAAATGGTATTTTTAAAAGGCTTACTCTAAGACAGATAAACTGGAAGAACTGACACGATAAAGTGAAGAGACTACTAATGCACGAGACAAAACACAAGACTAGGATAGTTATGAGGCATTTCACTGGGTCAATGGAAACAGGAAAACAAAAAGCTAAGAAAGCTTGATTTATAAAAAAAGAAGTTAAGGAAGGGGCAGTGTGATATTATAGTGGGGAAGGAGCTGGCCTTGCACGTGGCCAACCTGCGTTTGATCTCAGCAGCCCTTATGTTTCCCTGAGCAGTCCTGAGAACTGCTGGATGTGCCCCCGCAATTTTTTAAAATAAAAGAAGTTAAAGAACAACTATTCCCAAGTCTATGATAGTGAAAATTAGAGTTCAAGCACAAATTCAAGAAAGTGGAAGATAATTAGGTCCAGTTTGAAAGACTGCTGGAATGAAGATACATTTTTCTTTTTTGTTTTGGAGTCATACTTAGTGCTCAGGGCTTACTCCTGCTCCTGGCAGTGCTTGGGGATCATTTGGGTTCCAGAGAATTGAACCCATGTCAATAGTGTGCAAAGCAAATGCCCTACGAGCTGCATTATCACTCCAGCCCAAAGATACATTTTTCTATGATGTTCCTATGGGGTGATACAAAGGAAAGATAAGAAGTTTTGCAGCTGTTAATTGGGAAACTCTTTGGAATAGAGTACAGTCTGGTCCCTCATAAGGTTTTCAGTTCAGTTACTAAAACTGTCAAAGAATATTTTGATGAGGGACATATATAAACTCAGTAATTGGGAAAACCCAGTAAAATCTATCTTTCTTGTTGGAGTGTAAATTCTATGAGAAAAGGTTGTTATATTCTCAAATGTATCCCCAGGGCTTAGTTCAGTGCCTTGCACATGTTGGATAGCAGATTAACTATTAGCTGAATGAATGAGTGAAACACTGTGAACAGTGTTCAGTACTCACTGTAATAGCTAGGACAGTATTCATTGTAATAGCTAGGACAGTATTCATTGTAATAGCTAGGACAGTATTCGTTGTAATAGCTAGGGCAGTAAATATTAAGCAAAATGTTAAAATGAGAGGTGCAAAGTTCTTAGAAGTATATACTATTTGTACTGAGAAAACTATTTTATAAATGTAAAGAAATATGTATCGTCACTGAAATAAACTTGCTTTTGATCATGAGCATGTGTTGGTAATATGATCTAAGTATTTTCATTTTGCTAAGTTAAGTTGAAGATAGCAATTTTAAATTAAGCCAAGAAGATTAAAATAATCTTCGCATTAAGCTTTCAATCTTGTGGGTTCTGTGGGAGAGTGGAGGACAATACCTGGCAGTGCTCAGGTGACTACTGTATGCGTTGCTGGAGATTCCAACTGGGTCGACTACATGTAAGGCAAGCGCCTTCTTCCTGTCTATCTCTCCAGACCTCAAACTTTCTTTCTTCCTTTTTTGGGTCATACCTGGTGGTGCTCAGGGGGACCAAATGGGATGCTGGTGATCGAATCTGGGTGGGCCGTATGCAAGGTAAATACCCTCCCTGCTGTACTATTGCTCTGGCCACAAACTTTCAGTTTTTTTCCCCCCCTAATTTTATTACACCACTTTTAGACATACAATTGCAAGATGCTCATGCTCGAAGTTTTGGTTCTACAGTGTTCCAACACCCATCCCTCCACCCGAACCCATCTCCCACCACCAATGTCCCACCTCCCCCCCCCCCAACTACTTGGCAGGTTCTGTACATCTTTTCGCCTCTCTATCTCTCCCTCCCACCTACCTTTCCTATACATCGTAAAATGCAGTACATAAAGGACATAACTGTTTCCACTCGTTTGGTGGACCCCGCGGCCGCAAGACTTAGGGGCCTCATGGTCAGCGCCCAGACAGCGAAAATGGCAGTGAGCGTGGTGGGTGAGTCTCATCCGGCTGATTCTGGGACCCCCCAGAGGTGATGGGCCCACTCCCAAAACCCATCTGTCCTCCTGGGGGCCCCATAGTCAGCTGGGCCAAGGGAGAGCTGAGTTCTAGCTTCCCCCAGCCGCATCTGAGGCTCTGCATGCTATGGCTGGTGTCCCCAGGGCAGCCAATAGTTTGACTGAGCTTTGCTATGGAGATCAAAGTCCAGAAACTCCAGTTACTGAACACTAGTCACCTGTGCGGGTTTAGTTGTGTTTGGTTATGACAGACACAGAGATGAAGGGAGAAGTTTCAGATAGTGACATAGCAGGTAAGTGATTTTATTATTTCTTTTTTGTATTCTGGGTCATACAGAGCTATCGGAGAGCCACTGGGGTCCCCAACAATACCAAGAAATGAGTTTCCCTTCTACCTCGGGCCGGTGTGGAATAGATGAAAACTCAGGAAACCGCACAGTTTCAAAAAGGCTTTACTATCACAGGTTCTGATATACAATCCAAGAACAGGAAAAAACCCAGACTTTGGGTTTCCCAGCTGGGCCCTAGCCACGTGTAGGCCAAGATGGCTGCCACCACGTGCTAAAGCCCAACAGAGAACGGAGAGCAGAGGCAGAAAGCTAAGGGAAGCTAAAATGGCAAAAGGGCCTTTCTCCTTTCCCCCAGCTTATTTTACAGATAGAAACCCATCAAAACTTCCCAGTCAGGCCCATCGTGGGCTGGGCTATCTAGAGATGAAGTCAGGTAATGGCTATTGAAGCGCAGCACTTCAGGTGGGCCTTTTGATTTCACAAATGCCAGAGCGGGTTCAAAACCTTCCTAGCAGGGCTGGGAGGGGCTGCAAGCTAAAGCGTAGCCTGAGCTTAAGGTAGGGCATGTCACCCAATACAGAGTGGTGCTTCAGGAGCCATGTGGTGAAAGGATTCAAACTGCAGTGGGCTGCAGGCAAAGACAGGAAACATAGAAATGAACAATGTAGGATACACACAGGACTTAGAAATCTCTATGTATTTACCAAAAAAGACTTGAGAGAGTCTCATGAGAGCTCTAGAATTTATACTGAAATAAACTTAGTGGACAGGTTCAACAGAAGTCATCTGGAATGACAGCCCCAAAAGATGAGCAAGTAACAAACATCTAATCAGAGCCTCAGAAAGAAGGAGAACTTGGAGACAATTTTATTACATAAGGAGCTAACTGAAGTGTTGCAGTACAATGTTGCCCAGAGCCTCTGAACCTTGCCTGGAGTTACCTCCTGCAAACCACTTTGTAGATATAGGGGCAAGAAAAGTCTGAATCTGTGACTCTATGTGGCAGTAAATCTTACCATGTATTTTATGTTAGCTGGTATAAATATTTTCTCTCGTGCTACCACAATCATCGTGGGACTAGACAGATCTTACCAGTATTTTACCTGGCCATGTTGGATCTCTAAAGTCATTAGACCAGAGAGAAATGCTGTTTGCCTCCAAGCAAGTAAGCATGGCTCTCTAATAACTCAAAGCTAATATACAGAACAACCATGAAGTGGCTGGAAGTGGCTGGAGGTTTGCAGACAATTAAGTTATGTGATTGGATATTTATGGCAAATGACTTCTGGCATTAATAAATGCTTTATTTAGAGGCAACTACAACAGTATGCCACCCGCACGGCAAGCCTGACAAGCTGCTCGTGTAGTATTTGATATGCCAAATATCAGTAACATTTATATTATGTCATTCCCGTGACCTAATATAATGGTTTGCTGGCTCTTTATGTTCCTGGAGCAAGTGGATGCCTTTGGGTTCTACTAGCATGAGACAGGACATATGGAGATGTTACTGGTGCCCGCTCTAGCAAATAGACGATTAACGGGAGATAGTGATGATAGTGATCCAAGGTCAAGTGAAACATGTATCAGGAGGTCTTGTCAAAGGTGGAAATTATCACAAACGTGTGGGAGTCAGAGGCTAGGTAAGACAAAATGGAACAGTGCTAACAATTGTCGAAAGTACTAATACCAACCTAGAACTGAGCATTAAATAGAGGCAAAAGATACACATGACAGCCCTTTAATGTATGTTCTGTAATCCGCAATCTGGAAGGGAAGGAAAAGAGAAAGAGATAGAGAGAAAGGGAAAGAAATAAAGAACCTGCCATCTGGAGCCGGAGCGATAGCCCAGCGGGTAGGCCTTTAACTGCCGGCCGGCCCATGCCGGCCTGGGTTCGATCCCAGCATCCCATATGGTCCCCCGAGCAATGCCAGGAGTAATTCCTGAGTGCAGAGCCAGGAGTAACCCCTGAGCATCGCCGGTGCGACCAAAACAAAAAAAAAAAAAAAAAAAGAACTGCCATGGAGGTTGGTTGGGGGAGGGGGTGGGAACCGGGGACATTGGTGGTGGAAATGGGCACTGGTGGAGGGATGGGTGCTGGAACACTGTATGAGCAAAACCCAAATATGAGCATCTTTGTAATTGTATATCTCACGGTGGTATAATAAAATACTTAAAAAAAAAAAAAAGAATATCCATTGGTACAGATACATGCCCTTCCTCCACTCTACATAGGGCCTGCAGGAACACTTCCAAGTCAGATCTTGGCTGGGGCAATATTAACATTTAAAGGGGCTAGGTGAGGTCCTGGGATATGTTACCTGAGGGGGAGTGACCCTAACTGCTTTCTGCTGATGTGATCTGTCTGGGCTGAAAGCTGTAGCCCGCTTTCTTCCACACCTTTTTGTCTTTGCCTTTTTGCCTTCCCTCTCTGCCTCCTCTCCTTTCTCTTCCCTGCTGGGCCTTAGCACCTGGTAGCAGCCATCTTGGTCTAGGATTCTAAACCTACAAGTGGCCAGGGCCCAGCTAGGAACCTGAAATCTGGGGTTTTCCTGTTACTAAATTGAATACCAGAACAAGTGTGAGTAAATCATTTTGAAACTTTGCTGGGTTCTTGTTTTTTTTTTTTTTTTTTTTGCTTTTTGGGTCACACCCGGCAATGCTCAGGGGTTACTCCTGGCTCTGCACTCAGGAATTACTCCTGGCGGTGCTCAGGGGACCATATGGGATGCCGGGATTGAACCCAGGCCGGCACAGGCCAGCCGGCGTGCAAGGCAAACACCCTACCCACTGGGCTATCGCTCCGGCCCCATGGGTTCTTGTGACTTACTCTGTCTGCAGGCCGCCAATCCTCTGGGGCAGAAGGGGGATCCCTTATACCCTGCTCCTGAATTTTGTTGGGGCATACCCTGACACTGAAGTTTTTCTCCAACTGAAAAAACAATCTATTATTCAATTATTCAATGAGTCAAGCAAATTCCAAGGATAATCATAAAAACACATGCATACCTAGAACATAAACTGTGAAATGAAGAATACTAAACAAAAGTACTTTAAAATTCCAGGAAGCAAAATGCAGATTATCTGAAAAGGAGCAACTATTAGAGAACTGGCTTAGTTAAAGGAAGTTAGACAGGGGCTGGAGTGATGGGGGGCTATTTGCCTTGCACATGGCCTGTTGGATTACCCTTTGTTTATAGCCCTCTGACTCCTACTTGTCAGCCTTGGGTTTTGTATTGTAAATGAAAGGCTGCTTCTCTCTTTCCTGTATGCCCTTTACATATTGTTATGCTAGAAACAAGGATTTTTGTATAGACACAGGAACACAGTTAAGGCTATGCATTTGTGATATAGAAGTTAATTAACTCTGAATTAGTTACTCCTGGGCATCTGCCATATTTTCTAGTTTAAAACCTCAGTTGCCCTTAGATTGATTCTAATTCCTTATACCACAAAAGGAGGGTCCGTGGGACTGGATGGACCCAGGGCAAGTTGTGAGTAAGCTACCCTGGCCTCACATGGGACGGGCTAAATGTCCTGAGCAATACAATAAGCTAAAAATAAGGTCATGGAACAAACTCTGTCATGACTAAAAGATAAACAACAGATCAAAAGGATCCTGTGGGAATTAGGAATAAAAACACCTGGAATATACGGTAGTTCTGGAATATATAGTAAGATGTCACCAGGAATGGTCACTTTGAGTTTAATTCCAGGTGTAGATAAATGTCTACCTCTCTTACTGTGTTTATACAAAATTACTAGAAATATTATTATTTATTTATTTATTTGCTTTTTGGGTCACACCTGGCATTGCTAAAGGGTTACTCCTGGCTTTGCACTCAGGAATTACTCCTGGCGGTGCTCAGGGGATCATATGGGATGCCAGGGATCGAACCTGGGTCCGGCCGCATGCAAGGCAAATGCCCTACCTGCTGGACTATCGCTCCGGCCCTAGAAATATTCTTAAGATGACTGTTTACCAGTTAGGGTTCAGCCCTTGTCCTGGCTGAACCTATAGTTCCAGGACAAGATCTGTCTCTGGGGGAATTCCCCTGGTGGTTTGCCCTGGGAAGGGGGGAGCTTTTCATCACCTCATCGTTTCAGGATTAAGGTTCATTACCTCTTGTAACTCCCTTTCCCCAACCTTTTGTTAAGTATATATGGCTAGCAGACTTGACTTGGTGTATGTGGAGTGAGGTGAGGAAGGGATGAGTGAGGAGAGATTAAAGGAAAGAGCTGTAGTCTTGTTTTATTCAGGCTGTAGTCTTGTTCCTTTGTCCATCAGTTGGGGGAATGGTTGTTGGCCCAGAACGCAGCTGGGGGAACTGCCAAACCCCAATATCTGTTGGGGACCCCACTAAGCCCTAATAACAGCCAGCCCAGGTTTGATCTCTGGCATACCATATGGTCCCCAAGCACTGCCGGGCGTAGTTCCTGAGAGCAGAGCCAGAAGTAACCCCTGAGTATTGCTGGGTGTGGCCCCCAGAAAAAAGAAGTTAGAAGACAATGAGCCGATAGTATCAATGTGCTCAGAAAAGATAACTGTCAGTCTAGATTCAAAGTGAAGGTATTTTTTTAAGAATGAAAGCAAAGGAGCCAGAGTGGGTAGGGCAGGTGTCTTGCACATGGCCAGGCCGGGTTGGACCCCTGGCATCTCTTATGTCTCCTTAACATCACCAAATGAATTCCTGACTCCAGAGCTAGGAGTAACCCCTGACCTCAGCTGGGTGTGGCCCCTAATAAACAAAACCCCAAATGAGTGAAAATAAAGGGGCCAGACATACAGTATATTGTGTAAGCAGCTAACTTGGATTGTAGCTCATGTACCACCTAAGGTTTTCTGACCCTCACCAGGAGTGATCCCATATACTACCTGTGGGGTAAAAAACAAGCAAGAAACCAAAAAGGAAGTAAAGATATTTATATAGAAAATTTTTATGACCAATAATCTCCAACTAGAATCAAGTCTAAAGAATGTTCTTCAGGAAAAATAACGTAATTCCTAATAGAAAATCTGGGAAATATAGAAAAAAAATACACATGTACTGATTAAAAATAAGTCAACTAAAATACATTAATATGACAAAGTGGATGAAAGAGTTACAGTGTTTCAATATCTTGATGTTCAGGGAAATTTTGCAATTCCTATAGTAATAGAAAGCTTGTAATTTTTATATTAACATAGAAACTGGAACTTGCAGACTACTAGAAAGACAGAAACAAAGGAGAAAAAATCAGTCAAAAAGAAGGGGAGAGGGGCCGGAGCGATAGCCCAGCCGGTAGGGCGTTTGCCTTGCACGCGGCCGGCTCATGCTGGCCCGGGTTCGATCCCCGGCATCCCACATGGTCCCCGAGCACCGCCAGGAGTAATTCCTGAGTGCAGAGCCAGGAGAAACCCCTGAGCATTGCCGGGTGTGACCCAAAAAGCCAAAAAAAAAAAAAAAAAGAAGGGGAGAAAGCACAGAAAATGTAGCATGCTTAATTGGAGATGCAATTATTGTCAATAAGTGAGAATCATATAAATCTGAAGTTCAGGGAAGAAGTCCTATGTAAATATATACACTTGGGAGTCATCAGCATAGAAATGGAATTTAAAGCCATACGATCATTTTGAAAGTAGGAACAGAAAGAAAACAGAAATCTAACAAAAAGAGTTTTGGGTACTCCAACACTTAGAAGTCAGGAGATGAGGGACATGACCTTGATTTTAAAAGACACAAAGAAGCTATATCAACAGCTAGAAGAACAGAAATACCCAGAGCTGATCAAACAGTAGGCCACAAAGACAAAACTGCGATAATTTCAAGACACAACCATCCATGTCAATCTGGTTATACAACAAAGTCCAACCCCCAAACAGGTATTCATAACCAAAGGGTGGCCAAAAACAATAAAATAACCTTTTCAAAATTTTATAATCTCTTCAAAATAGTTCAGAAAATAAAACTGTGATCAGACTAGAAATCTAAGAGGACATTTCATACAAAAATTTCTGGTAATAATATAGTATTCAGAGGAAAATTTACAGTGTCAATGCAGTTATTAGAATGAGATAAAAATTAAATGGGGAAAAAGCTAAAGAAGGTGGAAACAAGGAATGAGTACAAATGGAGACATTGAGGAAAATTCAAAAATAAAAGTTGGTTTGATAGTCATGAATTCTTTTGTTTTCCTAACAATGTCAAAATGAAAAAATTCAAACCCAATAAATTAAACCCTTACAGATTTAAAGGATGTTAAAAATCATCAACAATTATCAATATTTAAGCGTAAGTATTCTTTATAATTTTTCTAAATTGTAACAGAAGGATAATTAATAGTTCTACAAACACTCCCCAGAATGTTCCTTATCAGTTATTTCAAAATATTCAAACAGGGGCCAGGTAGAGTACAGGAGGCTACGCCTCTTAAATGCCTTACATATAACCGACTCTAGTTTGACCCTAGCACCCAAAGGGTCCCATGAGCACTGCAAGGAATGACCCTTAGTTCTCAGGTGTGGCCTCTGTCCTCTACCCCCACAAAATTCAAACAGAAAAAAATATTCCCAATTTTAAGCAAAAGATTTGTTAAGGACTAGATGACTGCAGAATTCTACTAAACACTTAAAAAATTTGCTATCAATCCTTCTTTAATTCTTTCCAAAAAGTGAAGGCAACATCTCTTTACACAACAAAGGACACCTATAGGCTATTCTACATTTTGAATTTTGATGAGAAATCTTCAATAAAATAGCAGGAAAAAGAAATACAGGTGTATATTAAAATAATTCAACATCATGGTAAAGCTGGATTGTAAAGCTGGATTTACTACAGGCACTCAAGGTTAATTCAGGTAAGAAAATTAATTCTGAATAATCTCAAGAGAAATGAAAAATAGTTTAGAATAGGATAAAAAAATAATAAAATTGTTAAGAATAAGAAAAAGTTGTCAGAGCTAGCAGACTTGTGGGCTGCTGTGGCTGCCCTCCCAGGCTTGGAGCAGGGATTGAGGCCTCCCCTCATCCCCTCACTGTTGAAAAAAATTACAGGATAAATAAGTAAAATGGTATCTCATGGTTCTTCATTCACTATCACTATCATTATCTTCCCGTTCATCATTGATTTGCTTGAGCGGGCACTAGTAACATCTCCATATGTCCTGTCTCATGCTAGTAGAGTCCAAGGGCATCTGCTCACTCCAGGAACATAAAGAGCCTCAAACCATTCCATCAGGTCATGGGAATGAGGTCTATAATTGTTACTGGTATTTGGCATATCAAATACAACACGGATAGCTTGCCAGGCTCTGCCGGGCGGGTGGCATACTCTTATAGTCACCTTTAAATCCAGCATTTATTGATGACCCGCGGCTGCAAGCAGCCACACGAGCCAGGCTGTGATATGTTCGTCTACTGGGTGGAGTTCTGAGAGGGAAGTCCGGATGTGGAAAATGGCAGCCCTCATGGAGTGGGGAGGTTGTCTATGTTAAGAGGCTCTGCTGGGGTGGCGGGCCAGGGCTAGAACTTGCCATCCCTCCAGGGCGCCTCGTGAGCGGCTGGGCACAGGGAGAGCCAGTGGCAGCTCTGCCTCATGTCTGTGAGTCTCTGGATCAGCATACCTGGGCCGGATTTGAAAAAGATTGCTGCAGGGTGGATCTCAATGAGCTGGGCTGTGATAGGCTCATCTGCTGGGTGGAGTTCTAATGAAAGGGAAGTCCGGATGTGGAAAATAGTGGCCCCTCATGGAGTGGGGGTTGTCTGGCTTGTTGCGAGGCTCTGCTGGGGTGGCGGGCCAGGGCTAGAACCCGCCATACCTCCTGGGCGCATCGTGATTTCTTCATTAAGGCTTAATATGTTAGTTTTGAACATTAATCAAAGATATCTACGGATTCAATGTAATCACAATCAAAGTCATTCAGCCCTGCCCTGGCTAGAGACTGTTTCTCAAACCTTTGTGATTGTCCAAGCCATTTTATATTTTCCCTTCCACACTACAGCTTTTAAAGTATGCAAATAGAGTCCTGTGGAGGCTCAAGTGTCTTCCCTCTGCTATTCTTTCCTGTTCTGTCCTTTCTACACTGAGGGTATCTGGTGGTATCCTCTGAGTGGGAGAAATAAAGTACCAAATACCCATCCCCTCTTCAAGATGGATTTACTACAGGGAATGGGAAGCAGTTCCTTAATCAGCATAGGGCTATGAAATGTCTAAGCAAGAGAGTTGTTGTCCTGTAAAAAGTAAATTTGGGGGCTTGGAAGAAGACTCAAAGAGCAAATACCAGCTTGTGGGAGTCCTTGGGCCAGTCGGGAGTGGAATGGTTCCCCAGTTAGAAAGTCTAATTTCATATTAAGAGAATTTCCCCTCAATTAAAAATTTTTGTTTAAAAAAAAAAAACACATCGGGTCATCTACTATAAGAGCTGAAATGAAAAAAAGACATTCAATACCCACTATTGGCTGGTTCATGGAACCACAAAAACTCTCTTAAACTGGTGGTAGATGTGTAAACTGATTAAAATTACTTAGGAAATCCGGGAATATTTACTAAAGTTGAACCATATGTATATCCTGGCATACTGCCTACTAGGTGTTCAAAAAAAGTTTAAAGATTGAACTAATGAAGTTAACACTCGCTTATTTCGGAGCTACACTGTGCAGTGCTCAATGGCTGCTCCTAGCAGTGTTAGGAGCTGATGTGGTGTGATGGCTCCTGTGTGCACACACGCCAGTCCCTGGAGCTCTCACTTTGGCCCAACACGTCAAGGCACTGTGCTAAAACACCAGGACGCATACAATGAAAAGACACAGCCTTTCTCTCTCTCTCCCAATAATTTGACAGGTAAACACATAGCTAGTTGTACTGTTACGACTATGATTAAAGGCAAGGCTCATTTCTAAAATTTCCTTTCTGTTCTTTTCTACAGCATTGGAGTATTGTTGCTTACAGTCATGAAAGAGAGCACCCTGCTTCTTCCAGCTTAAAATACTAAGATTTTCTACTATACAGATATTAAGACCTCAACTTCTTGGCTTATCATTAAAAAACTTACATTTTCCATTATTTACTTGTGTTTCTAGCCTTACCAATGGTACATTCCTTCATGACCAATGAACTACACAATGTGGTCTATTATTTCATCTTTAACATGCTTAAAACATCTTGCCTTGGTGTCTTTGCTCAATATTTTTCCCAAGAATTCACTGAGTACTCTGAGTATTAGATAAGAAGAAAGTGGTTTTTCAGAACATTTGAGAGTCTGCACATGCAGTTCAGTTAAACACAGAAATTACATGGGAGAAAATGAACTGATCACATTGATGAGGCAGTTATACATATGATAAGTGAATAAGTTAGCACTCAGGAGTACAGTCTGGAATTGTACTTTAGCCTCTTCCTAAGTTATCTATATAATTAATGGGATTGGGCTGGAGCGATGGTATGTGGGTAGGTGTTTGCCTTCCAAGCGGTAGATCCGTGTTCAATCCCGGCATCCCATAGGGTCCTCTGAGCATGGCCAGGAGTAATCCCTGAACACCGGCAGGTGTGGCCCAAAGAAGCAAAATACTATAATAATGATAATGATGATGATGATGATGATAATAATAATAATAATAATAATAATAATAATAATAATAATAATAATGAGACTAGATGTAGGAAAAACAATATGAAGCACAAAACTAAATCCTATAGAACAGAACACAAAAAAGTTCCTTATTATCTATCAGTAAGATTAGAAACACATGACAAAAATGTTCTGCACAGGAATACCTGATTATATTTTAGATGTTTTAGTCAAAACTCTACTCTTAGAAAGTCACGTTCAGGTTTGCCATTTCTATTATCTCCTATATTCTACCAAAGAATGAATATATTTAATGTTCCTTTTACATAACATCATAATCCTAAGTAAGACAAAAATGGTCCATTTAAAGGGACAGGGAACAAAAAAGGAAGTAAAATTCAGCCAATCAGTAACATGTTGTCTAACTAAAACAATAGCACATTAGTTCCTGGGAAGAGCAAAGCATTCTGGGGTTTTAAAGCAACATCCACGTGATAAGAGTGAAGCGAGCAGGTGGCGTGGTAGCCATCACTGACAAAGATGGCCAGGCTAAAACAAAGGGCCTCTTTTATTTTACTTTTTGGTTTTGGGCCATGCCCGGCAGTGCTCAGGGGGTTACTCTCTCTGCACTCAGGAATAACTCCTGACCAGCTTGGGGACACGTGTGGTGCTAGAAATTGAAGCCTGGCCAGCCATGTGCAAGGCAAGCTCCTGGCCTGACCTTTGTTCCCAGCAAAAGGCCTGTTCTGAAGACTTATTTATCAATATCGTCTTGGCATTTTTCAAACTGACTATAAACTTTTTGTTGTAGAAAATTTTTTTTTTTTTTTTTTTTTTTGCTTTCTGGGTCACACCCGGCAATGCTCAGGGGTTTCTCCTGGCTCTGCACTCAGGAATTACTCCTGGCAGTGCTCGGTTTGCAAGGCAAATGCCCTACCCGCTGGGCTATCACTCTGGCCCTTGTTATTGAAATTTTAAAGAAACCAAAAAGTCAAATATCTTAAGAGAAAACATTATAAAAACTTTCTCAGCTATCTGTCTTCAAAACGAGGCATTAATAAACTAAAAGATTAGAGCGTATTACTCTGTAGACTAAAATACTGATAATAAACACCCTAATCTCTAACATAATTAGAAAGTTATCAGATTAATGTTTCCTGAAGGGCTATACTGTGTCAGTCACTTTTATCAACATTTCATTTATTTCTCCTAATATTTGCTGCCCGTTAATGTATACATTGAATATATACATACATGTGATGCATAAAAATTGATAGATAAATTTCAGGTATGTACTTCAGTCCTCACAAAGACAGTTTTTTAACTCTGTGCTTTCACTTTATTTCAGTCTATAAAACTGATGCCAAGCAGATTATTTCTTTTTTTTTCCCTCACTTACTGAGAACTTCTATAAGAACATGACCTACTAAGAATATAATACAGCAGGGGCTGAAGAGACAGTCCAGGAAGGGGACAAGAGTTTAATCCCTGGGTACCCTATATGTCCCCTGAAGTCCTTCCAAAAGTCCTGAGGTCAGCAGGGTGTGCCCTCCAACCAAACCAACCAAACATCGAAGAAGAATGTAACACAGCAGGCTATCAACACCTGCTACACTGTTAGTCTTTTACCCCTTAAAAGAAATGTGTACTAGTTTAAAACTATGCAGTGTATATTGAAGTCAAAGGATTTCACTGGTGGCAACAGAAAATCTGAGTATAAATGGAATAGATTTGAAGGGGGAAAAAGATACTTTGGGGTCAAAGAGTTCTTATAATTATGTGGGGGAAACAGGGTTGTGGATTTGCTGGTGCTTCCAGCATTTTGAGGAAGATTTGGAAGGGGGACTGTATTGTTCACTGGGGCAAGGCAGGCTGGGGTGAGGGCCCTGCTTAGTTGGGCAGGCAGAGGGCAGATCCTCGTGGTTCTCTTGCCATGTCAGAGCTATAGATGCCATGGTAGGAACACAAGCAAGCTAAGACTCACTCCAGAATGACTTAAAGATACCAGGGTGGTATCTATTTTGGAAAGACCACTTGATCTCACAGAATGGCTATAAGGATTTCTCACACACTGATAGGGAAGGGCTCAAAACCATAAATGGGTTTGGAAAACACATGGGGGGATGGGTGTGTGTAAGGGCCATACCAGGCAGTGCCCAGGACTTACTCCTGGTGAGTAACGAGTGCCTTACCCACTCTACTATCTTTCTGGTCCAAGAGGTCATTCTTTTCGAGACCATGTTCACATTCTCAAGTCTTACTAGAAACATCTAAAGACAAATGGCATTTTGGAGTAGCTTATTGATGAAGGTACAACCCGCTTTTCCACTATAATATTTTTCTCTGTTACATTCATCTCAAGTAATTATTTTCTCACAGTGATTTCATTTTGTCTCTCTTCTTAATTTTTGTCCTTTTTTTTCTTCTTAGCTCACTTTTCTTTCGTCACTGTGATCTCTTTTATAACACTAAAATTTAGTGGAACATGTGAAGCTGAGGAGAGATCACACGCTTCTTGGAATTTTAGCATTTTGCAGAGCCAGGAGTAACCCCTGAGCTCAGCCGGGTGTGACCCCCAAAATGCCAAAAGACAAAATAAACAAAACCCCAAAACAGAATATGTGACAGAGACAAACACAGAGGAAGTACCCGAAGTACATTTTCAGACAAGAGTGAGCATATGTGGAATCCTGTCTCCTCACGAATGCAGTCAGATGTATATCTTTTGAATAAAGCATTTTTAACATTTGAAAAAAGATAAATGTGCTGGCTTTAATTACTAGAAAGGCATTTACTCTCATTAAAGATTTGTTTTTCCCAAGCGAGCAAGCAAGCAATGAAAACAGTAAAGGGAAAATACGAGTGAGAGGAGGCTCAAGGAGAGAGAACATGGCTACGTCCGTGTCCATCCACAGACCCGGCTTTCCTGAGCTCCTCCAGCCCGTTACTCGCCAGGCCCATGTCGCCTCCTTTATGAAAGCTGACAGGGTACAGCACACGGCACGAAGGATGGGGGATAGTGATTTTATTTCTTATTTTATTCACTGCAGTCCCGGGAGAGAGATAACAAGAACAAGAATGAAATCCCGGTCTCCTACACAAAACATGTGGAACATCAGCAGTAGGTCAGCAGGGGAAGAAAGAATGACCAATTTTATTCTAAAAGGGATTATTATTTTTTGCAATATTTGTGGTTTATCAAAATTTCACTTTAATTAGTTATATATCTGAATGATTGCTTTTACATGTACACGCATTATAAAAACTGACATGTTTATCTGATTTAAAATATAGAACTACAATGTCTTAGAAATTAGGGGAAAACCAAAAATAACATAAAGCCAGACAACTGTAAAATAAACTATAATTTTCACTTTTCATTTAATATTCTTACTATTTGAATATCTGTTATCTTATTTTAACCTGGTCACTAATGAAATTATCAGCACATTCTGGGATAAATGATTAGAGTTTGACCCTTCCCAAAGGTTAAGTACAAGAAACCCCCTGAACAGATTGCTTACTTTTTTTTTTTTTTTTGCATTTTTTTGGTCACACCCGCAATGCTCAGGGGTTTCTCCTGGCTCTGCACTCGGGAATTACTCCTGGCAATGCTTGGGGGACCATATGGGATGCCGGGGATTGAACCCCTGGCCAGCACGGGCCGGCCACGTGCAAGGCAAACGCCCTATCCGCTGGACTATCGCTCCGGCTTCCAGATTGCTTACTTTAATTACATTACTTAAGTCATGTAAAATTTCTAATCTATGGGTGTTTTTCCCTTTAAGAGATGGCAATTATAAGTGATTAGTAAAATATGTCACAGTGGCCTTGATCAAGCCATTTTTATGTGATGAAGGAAATTTGTTAAAATATTTGTAAAATGGGTTACTGTGAGAGTCAAGTAAATTATGTTACTTAATGTAAGTAAAAGTAAGTAAAGTTCCTCTCTGCATCTACATTATGTTGTTTGCGTGAGTTTAAAGCAACGTTAATTAAGACCTTTATAAATAAGATGAAAACCCAAATTATGGAAGTAATACAGTGAAACTGGAACTGGAACTCAGGTTTCCTAACCACAAGAACCCAATGGCTTGGGCTGGAGATGTGGTTCCAGGTTCGGCACACGCACAGCTGACCCTGCAACAGCACGCTGAGCACCGTGAGCTGTACCCTAGCTGCACCATGGGGGTGACCTAGAGCAGCACATCTGGGAACGCCATTATTTAACTATCCTGGTTGGCTAAGAATCATCAGGAGTGACCCCTGGTCCCCTGAACAACACCTGGAGCCCCCACCAACCTGGTCCCTCTCCCCCAAAAAACAAACTCCAGTGTTTTGATTTCCCCCTTTTCATATTAACATGCTCTCTTCGTAGAAATTACCAAAATACATTACTCTGGGAGTATACATTTTTATGGTAGTTCAAACACTGAGAAAACTTTATACAAAAACTCTGCTGTGACCGCAGAGTATACTCTTTTGGTTTCAAATTTTCTTTTTTGATTTTCTTTTTTATTATTAAGGCACTGTGATACAAAGTTGTAACTGTTTCCTTTACTAAAGCAAAACAATTTATCACAGGGCCACAACTTACAAAGCTATTGATAGCTGAATTTTAGATATACAATAATGTCATGAATTCTGTTACCAGCGTCAACTTCTTTTCACCAGTTTTCCCCAGGCTCCCTTCCACCTACCAGCCTGCTCTGCCAAGAGGCACATTTTTTTTTTTTTTTTTGCTTTTTTGGGTCACACCCGGCGATGCTCAGGGGTTACTCCTGGCTCTGCACTCAGGAATTACTCCTGGCGGTGCTTGGGGACCATATGGGATGCCGGGGATCGAATCCGGGCCGGCACAGGCCGGCCGCCGCAAGGCAAACGCCCTACCCGCTGGGCTATCGCCCGGCCCCCAAGAGGCACATTTTCAAGTTTGGTTGCTGTAGTTTGGATCTCATCCTTTGAGTGCTTTTGACTGGTTATATATCACTCCTCAACACTACAGATGTACCTGAGCCCAAGCACCAGGAGGTATGGCCCACCCCACCCTCTCCACAGCATGTGGCCCCTGCAACAAGAGAAGAGATTCAAATGGAAAATAAGCACATGGCAGACACTAACCATTATTAGTGTCTGGGGAATAGCAAAATAAAACCACAATATGATGCTTCCACACTTTCCCCTGAATTGCTAAAAGGTATAAAGATAGCCAAGATTGGCCAGAATGTGAAATGACTATAGTTCTCAGAGTTTGTCAAAAAGGAAAACTACTACAGTCACACTGGAAGACAGTTTGATGGTTCCTTAAATATCAGTGTATGCTTTATCGGATGATATACTCACATTTCCCATCTAAGGTACGAGTACTCACTCAAGAGCTATGGAAGCATATTCCACACAAAGCCTTGACTGTGCATAGTCATAGTGGGCTTATTTGGAATGGCCAGTAAATGGATAAACAAAACAAAATTAGTGTACCAAAGCCATATAACGGACCATATTACTTAATCCTAAATAGATGACACTACCCAAACATGAATAAACATGGACAAATCTCAAAATACAAATTCATAGTAAAAAAAGAGAGGGGCCAGAGCTATAGTACAACAGGTAGGGAGCTTGCCTTGCATGAGGTCAAACCGAGCTGGATCCCTGGCATCCCATATGGTATCGGAACACCATCAGGTATGATTCCTGAGTGCACAGGCAGGAGTAAACCCCCAAACCAAAATGAGCAAACTAAAAGAGCATATAGGATATGATTCTGTGTTTGTTAGATGATACAGAGTAACCAACAATATCAGAAAACCAATGAACAGGGAGCTGGAGTGATAGTACAGTGGGGAGGGTGTTTGCCTTGCACGCACCGACCCGGTTTAGATCCCCAGCATAGATCCCCGGCATCCCTTCTGGTGCCCTGAGCACCTCCAGGAGTGATTTCTGAGTGCAGAGACACGAGTAACCCCTGAGCACTGCTGGGTGTGACCCAAAAAGTCAAAAAGCTTAAATCCTCAATGTGACCACATGCACAGAACATGTCTGAGGAAGTTTTTCTGTTTTGCTTTCTGCTTGCTGGGTCATACCTGGCAATGCTCAGGGGTTACTCCTGGCTCTGCACTCAGGAATTACTCCAGGCGGTGCTCTGGGGACCATATGGAATGCTGGTGATCAAACCCGGGACAGCTGCATGCAAGGCAAACACCCTCCCTGCTGTACTATTGCTCCGGCCTCTGGAGAAGTTTTTCTGTTTGCGTCTCTCAACTTTGCAGTCAGTAATCGTGGGCTGTGCCAATGAGTTCTAGTCACACCGCAGCCAGCTGTGGGCAAAGATGCCTGGTGAGCAATGCCATGATTTCGAGAAGGGTAGCACCATGACCAGAAAGCGGGTCCGGAAGCACACGCTGAGCACCGCAGCAAGTCCCACTCTCAGCCTAACTAACTCGGCAGCCACGACTACAGTCTGCCTCCTGGCAAGCATGTGGGCTAACGCAACTGGAAAGCATGCAAATCTTGGGGACCCACAGTTGTGACCCCAGAGGGCACCACAGCCGAAAACATACAAGTATCACAACCAAGTGGGAGCCTGACCACAGCAAGATCAGCAACAAAAAGGGAGGGGGAGGGAGAGGATTAACAAAAGGATTTCGAGGGGCGAGAAGAAACGTTTGTGGCGACAGACGGGCTTGACATCCTGCGTCTCAGGATGGCTTCATAGGTATGGCATGACAAAGCTGGGCGGGCCTTGGAAAGATGATTAAGTCATGAAGGTGGAGCCTCCTGAATGGGATTAGTGACCAGATAAAAGAATTGAAAAGAGCCTCTCATCACTTCTGCAGGACATAGTAAGAAGACTGTGGCCCACGGATTAGGAAGAGGGCCCTTACCAGACATGGAGTCTGCCTTGACCCTGACCTCCCGTCTGCAGAACTGTGAGGAATGTTTGCTGTGGAAGTCACCCAGTCTGTTATACTTTGCTACAGCAGTCTCATTGGACTATGAGATGAGAGCTCTACTTTCAGCCACCAGAAGGGAGGTTAAACTAACCCACAGTGCTGAAAGCTTGGTCGCTCTTGACCTTTGGGGAACAGAAAGGCAGAGAGCAAAAGCAAGCAAGAGTGCAGATTTGGAGACTGACACTGTTCTAGCTCTTGATCTTGATCTTGGCAACAGTTAACTTGCTGAGATCAAACTATGCAGCTTATTCTACTTGGAGTTATATATCTATATTTTTGTTATTTTCTGTATTATTCTACTTGAAACACATTTTTAACAGCCAGAGAGGTAGTATAGTGGGTAGGACACTTGCCTTCCATGTGCTGGACTCAAGTGTTAATCCCTGGCACCACATACGGTGCCCCGAGCACTGCCAGGAGTGATCTCTGAGTGCAGAGTCAGTAGTAAGCCCAGAGCACTGCTGGGTGTGGTTGAGAAACAAAAAAAACCACCACACAAAATCCCCCATTTAAAAAAGATTAATTACCTGTTTTTTCTGTGTTCTGTTCCTGTTTCCCAGCCAATCGTCCATTTGTTCCTCAATTTCTTCTATAGAAGTTCCATGATCATAAGATTGAATATATGCATTTTCTAAAGGTGTGTATACAGGAAATTCAGGTTTTGGTTTCTTAACTTTAACTTTCTTCTGTTCTAGAAATGTTTTTAAAAGAACCAGTTATTAAAATTTGTAAGGAAATAAAGTACTTCTGATATTTTATTCACAGATATCTTAAAGAAACAAATATAATAACTGCATTCTACATTATCAAACATGGCCACTGAATTATTTGCTTGTTACTTTTTATATAAAGAGACTGTGCCCTGATGCTGTGGAGGAGAGGGATGCTTTCAGAGGCAAAGGGCCACCAGAGCTAGTTGAAGGGGTGGTGGTGGTGGTGGTGGTGGTGGTGGTGGTGTGTGTGTGTGTGTGTGTGTGTGTGTGTGTGTGTGTGTGTGTGTGTATCAAACTCAGGATATCACACATGCTAGGGATCCACTCTACATGTAACTATCATTTGAGCTATCTCCTGACCCCAGCAGTATTATATTTTAACTGGTTCAGATCCAGTGGTGCTCAGGTGTCACTCCAGGCAGTGCTTGGGGCACTATATGTGGAGTAGGGGAACAACCTGATTTGGCTGCATGAAAAGCTAGTGCCAGAGTCTCTTTACTACCTCTCTAGTGCCCCAGGCCCTGCATATTTGATTACCAAGATCATCAGAGTTACACTTGAAAATAAAGACCCTGTCCCCTCTTCAAAACAAAAACAAAACTATTGATTTTATTCTTTTCATTGTTTAAAAAAGATTTTTGTAATAGCACTGTGAGATATACAATTACAAAGATGTTCATGTTTGGGTTTCAGTCATACAGTGTTCCAGCACCCATCCCTCCACCAGTGCCCATTTCCTACCACCAATGTCCCCTGATTCCCTACCCCATTCCCGGCCTCCCCTATAGCAGGAATTTGCTTCTCTCCCCCTACCCTCCCGCTACACCCCTCTCCTCCCTCCCCTCTTTTCTCTCTCTCTCTCTCTCTCTCTCTCTCTCTCTCTCTCTCTCTCCTCCCTCTCTCCTTTAACACATTGTGGCTTACAATACATACATTTAGAGGTTATCATGTACATCCCTTTGCCTACACTCAATGCTCAGTTCTAGGTTGGTATTATCATTTCCAATAATTGTTGGCACAGTGCTCCCTTCTCTGTCTTACCTAATCTCTGACTCCCATACATTTGTGGTAGATTCCACCCACTGACAAGACCTCCTGATCCATGTTTTGCCTGACCTTGGATATTGGTCAGGCAAATATTTTTTAATATCCCACAAATAAATGCACTCATTCTTTATCTGTCCTTTTCCCTCTGGCTAATTTCACTCAGCATGCTCCTCTCCATGTCCATCCATTTATAGGCAAATTTCATAACTTCATTTTCCTGACAGCTGCATAGTATTCCATTGTGTAGATGTACCACAGTTTCTTTATCTAGTCGTGTGTTCTCAGGCACTCTGGTTGTTAATAGATTCTGGCTATTGTGAATAGTGCTGCTATGAACATGAAAGTGCAGATGAAAACCCTGATTTAAATAGTGAGAGAAATGATTGCAGCCGGTCCCGAAGCGCAGCGCCCAAAGGGGTCCATGGTGAAACCAAGGCAGTTTGCCATGAGATCCTACCAATAGGGACAAACAATTCAACTGCCATTAGACATTGCATCAGAAAACATGTAGACCAGAAAAAAGTGGTACAAGATTTTCAAATACTGACAGAAACATCAAGAAACAATTCAATGGTCAGTAAAAAAAAAAAAAATCATTCAGAAATGATGTGGAGTCCATGATAGTGTACATGAAGGAAAATCTGTTACCAAATTGTGACTAAAGGGCCGGAGCGATAGTCCAGCAGGTACGGTGTTTGCCTTGCACACGGCTGGCTTATGCCGGCCTGGGTTCTATCCCCAGCATTCCATATGGTATCCCGAGCACAGCACCGCCAGGAGTAATTCCTGAGTGAGAGCCAGGAGAAACCCCTGAGCATTGCCGGGTGTGACCCAAAAAAGCAAAAAAAAAAAAAATTGTGACTAAAGACTAAATATAAAGAAAATCATAGACGATAACTCTTAGTATAGAGATTATGGCGCTTGCTTTGCACCTGCCAACCTCATTTGAATCCCCAGCACCACATCTGGTCCCTGAGCACTGCCAGTCACCATTCCTGAGCACAGAGCCCCTGGCCACAACCACGAGTGACCTGAACACCTCTTCTCCTAGGTGACAGAAATGGCGCCTGGGAGTATCCTCCTCATGAGCATGAGGTGAGAATTTGAGTCTGAGTCCCACAGAGCCCCGTGTGCTGAGTATGACCCCAGTGGCTCTGCTGTTTGGGATCCCTGGGATCACAATCAATGTACAGTCCCTGCTATCTGAAAACCAACTGTGTGTGCTCTGTGGCAAGCACTACAACCAAAATTTGTGACCCGGGCAAACACTAAAACCAAGAATGTGGACCCCATGTCACTGTAATAATGATAATGAAAGGAAAGAGGGAATTAAATAAATTAAAAACAAGTCACCAAGAAGACACAACAATCCTAAATGCTTTCTGTGCACCAAGAAACAGTTGGAGAATGCACAATGCATAAATGATGGAACTAAAGAAGTAGTCAGATTCTCAATTACTGTCATAGAACTAAAAGGTAGTCAGATTCTCAATTAATGCCACTGACTTTAGCATTTTGATTTATGGTCCCTGAGTACACTACTGGTATGGTCACCCTCCCCCCTCCCCCAACTTCTCACCACCCCCAAAACGATGAGAGGTGGGACAGATACCACAGTAAGTTAGGCACTTGCTTTGCCTGAATGCAGAGATAGAAGTAACCCCTGAGCATTGTCAGGTGTGATCCAAAAATAAAAAAAATTAATAAGGGATGAAAAATCAAGATAGATTAGGAGAAAAATAACTATAAGTCCATGTTTGAAAAAGGAATTATATCTGGAATATATAAAGAATTCTTAAAATGCAGTAGTAATTAGACAACACAAGTGAAACAATGATCAAAGACATCAAGAAAGTTTTAACAAGGAGGATATGCAGATAGAAACTAAGCACCTGACAGTGGGTTTCAACATCCCTAAGAGACACACAGATGGCCAGGAGGTGTAGGAAAAAATGCATCAGGGAAATGCAAATCATATCCCTTCACACCAGGGAATGAGCACAAATTAGAAAGAGTAGAAACTACTAGTGCTGTTGGAGATGCAGGGAAACAGGAGCTTTGTTCTCTATTCTTGGGGCTGCTGTCTGGTTCTGTTCCTATGGAAAGCAGGCTGGAAATGTTTCAAAAGAAGAACTGAGTTTTTCTGTTTCACTAATTCCATTTCTTGCATCTGCTCCCAGGGCCTGAGAATGCTTTTGGGCCACATTCAGCTGTGCTCGGTGCTTAGTCCTGGCTCTGTGCTTAGTCCCTTAGCAGATCTTAGGGACCATATGTGGTGTCAGGGATCAAAGCTTAAAGGGCTGTGTGAAAGTCAAGTGCCTTGATCCTGGGTCAGTTACATGCAAGACAAATGCGTACCTGCTGTGCTATTTCTCCACCTCAGTTTGTCCTTTAAAATCATATAGAATACAGAGAAAAAGGACAGGAAAATATTAAGATTTATTTCTATCCTTCAACCATCCTCCTGTCTACATTAAAATATCCACCTACCTCTACACCACTGAGCTGTATTTTTGTCAAAATGGCAAAATTTTTTATGTATTTTGCCACAATAAAATGACAGGAGGCCAGGGATGACACTCTTTACAACTGATTTCTTTCTACGTCAAGTTTTCTTAACTCGTGTATAGTTCATTATAAATACTTAGAACTCACATCTATGAAAGTATAAAGTATATCATTTGTCCCGAAAAATTCTTATTTTTGAAAAATATTCCATTTAAATCACGAAATTGATTTATTATAGAAATATGTGCCCAAACTTTAAAAAAATATAAACACCACAACTTTCTGGAATATTCTAAGGTGGATATTTAAGAAAAACACTCTTCATATGTCTCTACTGAAGGGCCTTTTCCTAAGTGCTCCACTCCTCAGAGCAGTCCTGGGCAGCCCTCCGAGGATAGCGCACTATCTCCGCAGTAAAGCAGACAGACTTGAGGGCAGATTAGCAATTAGGTCATGAAAAACATGCAGCATAAAATAGCTCCTGCTAATCTGCATGAGAAGCATTTACTCAATTAAGCAGATGGAAATGTTATTATGAACTCAGTATTCCAATGATGGTCTTTAAAACGAAGAAGGATGGGGCAAATGAAATGCACACTGGGGAATCGGGGCCTTTATGTATTAATTCTAAAGTATACAATGCAGAACACTGTAATGAAGTTAACAAAATTAATTAAAAGATTCTTTGCATGTAACCATTAGAGACCACATTAAAAAATACATGACAGTTTCTGACATTATTAATAGCACTGTAAAAGTCCTTTCATATTCTTAATGTTAATGCCATCACCTTTCCTAAATATATTACCGGTGTTTTCAGAAACCTGAGCGTCCCACCATCACTGCCTAGCTGAGCATTGCTCTTCATACGCTCCTCGTGCTTACTTTTTTCCATTTTGAGTTCTAGTGATGAATTTCAAACTTTTTTAGAAGCTTAGCACAATCTTATTGGCAGAGTGTTTAGGCGTTTACAATAACAAAATACTTATAAAATTGCTATCAATCTCTTAGGGAGAACAAAATTGTTGAACAATTTTGGAAAAATGGTCACACTTCTCAGAAAGGGTTTTTGTATTGTGATAAACACTTTATGCAAGTAACAATTACATAAAAATTACAGTGTGGGAGGCCCTGGTTTTAACTGCTGGCAACACACATATGCACACACACAAGCATGCACCTGTACACATACATACACACACACACACACACACACACACAGAGCATTTAGTGTTCTGGAGATGGCTCAGTAGCAATCTATGAACCTGAAGCCAAGAGTTCAATCCCTGCTCTCTCCAGCACACTGTGACTAGGGCGTGTATGAGTATTACAAAACAAGTGTGTGACACTCCTGTGAGCACTTCCACCTGGAGTGCAACCCCTGTGAGCAGTGTGCAAGCATAACTGAAGTGTGAGGACTATGGTCGTTGCAAAACAAATGGGAAGAGAAAATATTTTAACAGCTACTATAAAGTCAGTTTCAGTTTTGATTTCAGGCTTTCATGATAATAATGATAATAATTCTTTGCTCACCCTAACTCCAATACACACAACTTCTTTGGTGTATAATTCTATTTTTTTTTTTGGGTCACACCCGGCAATGCTCAGGGGTTACTCCTGGCTCTACACTCAGGATTTACTCCGGCGCTCGGGAACCATATGGTATGCCAGGGAATTGAACACAGGTCGGCCACGTGCAAGGCAAACATCGTACCCGTTGTGCTATCGCTCGGGCCCCAAGTGTATAATTCTTATAAACCTAAACTTTTCCTGTGATGATAATTCTGATTTAAATAATTAAATTATTAAATAAATGAGTTTTTGGGGGCGGCATGTTTCAGTAATGTTCATGGGCTACTGGTTCTGAGCTCAGAGATCACTCCAAGATCATTTGGGGGATCTTACAGCGTCCAGGATGGAATCTGGGGCCCCCTGCACACGAAGCACTTACTCAGCCTTACTTATCCCAGGAACTCTTCAGGGTGCTTGGATAGACATAGGACACAGTAGGGGAAAACACAACATCCCTAGCCTCATGGTAATTTCATCCTACTGGGGAATGCAGTGGGTGTTCTGGGAAAAGGATGGTAGGCAAAAATGAGGAAATAAATTAATGTTTCTCAGGTTTAATGTTCGGAATGAAAATAAATCAAGATAAAGGAATAGTGTGTGCATGTGTGGGAAGAGGTAGACATGAAAAAACTGAACAACAATATCAGAAACTCTTTTCAATAGCAAAATGTTCAATGTTTCCTAAAATTGTCAAGAGCTGTGTTCAGTGTTCAATGGAAGATTTCAACGTAACAATAATTTAGTCGAGGTTTTTTTTCATATAATAGCAAAAACAAAACAAAGCCATTCAGAATAAAAGTCAATGATATTTTTAAGTCTCATTTACTATGGTAACTAGGCAATCAGATCTGGCACTAAATAATCAAAAGCACTATAGCAATTGCTCTAATAGAGTATTTTAGGACTTTGTAGATTTTTCAATGCTTCCAAACCCTGAAAAACTGTGACACTGTAGTTCTCTCTTCTATTATGGAATGACTGGTGATGCATAATCTGATGCAGAGAATAATTAAGTAAATAATGATTTAGAATCTCAAAGAATGCACAGAATTTTAAATTACTGCTGAATTTATGGAAAATCCAAATATCAACAATCTGCTTTATGAGATTGCTAAATCAAATAAGGCGATGTTTAAAAACATACTCTGAAGTGTTTCAAGTTCAGTTCTTGTCAGTTCATCTTCTTTCTCCTTCAATCTTGTTTCTTTATATTTAGCATAAAACTGCCCAGCATCCTTAAAAAAAAAGTTACAAATAAATTAACATAAAAATCAATTTTATTTGATGTCCATATGGCTTCACTTTAAACCAACCAGAATATTTATTTACTAAGTAGCTTTTTCTGTTTACATCTTCAAATTTAGAATAAACTGAGTACACATTCCTCTAAATTTTCTCTTAGAGATTGAGACCAATTATAGTTTTTCAGAAATTCAACAGGTGTACCCTTCCAGGTTACTTCCATTGCATATTTTGCCCCCTATTTTGTGACTGCTTGAATAAAAATCAGAAAAACAAACTGAGTTACATTGCATAGTAAGTTAAATTACTATGACTAAAAATACTAACACTGTTTTCATATTAGTTCCTGAAGTCCGAAAGATTTTTTACAATCATGCGCAAATCTGATTATGAAGCCTATATACCAGACAAACAAGCAGGTGAAGGCCGTTCCCCTGCCACACCCAGACAGTTTGCCTGACCGAGGGCTGATCATCAGACACAGACACTTATTGTCAAGATGCAGTGGGTCTCTATGAGTAGTGGCACCTAGTCCAGACTAGCAGAGTCTGGAAAAGATAAGGCCTTCAATAACCATAAAAATGAGAACAGCCAAGCTGACCCTCTAGGGCCTGTATTTCCCAAAGTGGGCAATATTGTTCTCATGAAAAGCACTTGGATGATCCAACCAAGGGGGCGGTAGTGACTTCTGGTGTGACTGAGAACGTTTTATTTGCTGGCTTAAAGAAGGCATATTTCTAGGAAGGCACTCAGTGATTTTTTTCCCCTGAAAAGGAGGCAATAGGGCAAACAAGTTGGGGGACTTCTGCTTTAAATATATAAAGATTATGAGAATGGAAAAAATTAAAGCAGATCATTGGACATCATCCCAGGAATGGAAGTGGCCCCAATCCTACAGCAATGCTCTGTCTAGCCACCAGGAATGGAAGAGGCCCCGATTCTACAGCAATACTTTATCTAGCCACCAGGCCACATGTGCTGAGCTTGCTTCTATGGTTCCACATGTTTCCTCTAGACCATTTTGGTCCCTTGACATTATTTCAATTTAATCCTATTATCCTTGAAAATTCTTTTCCAAGGACTGAGTGTGTGGCTCAGTGGGAGAACAAATACCTTGTATATGTGAGCTCCTGTAATACACATACATATATTTACATTCTGTCTCTGTCTCTCTCTATTTTTCTCTCTGTCTGTCTGTCTGTCTGTCTGTCTCTTTCTCTCTCCCTCACCTCTTTAGCTAGTCTTTCTGACTCTGAGAGAATAATTTTACCCTGTCCTACTGCTTCTGGATTTAAATACACTTTAATGGTTATTTATATATTACACTATTCCTCTCCTATGGCATATGGCATGTGTCACTGAACTGAACTAGACTGAAGCATGAGAAAGACATGATGACTGATATAAAATAAGAGAACTATCACGGTAAATTCTAGGATAAGACTGGCAGAATTTAAGAATCCTAAACAGAAAAAAATCACAGACCCAATTGAATGCATTTTATTTCTACAGGAAATAAAGAAACAAAACCAATTCTTGGTTCTACCTTCATAGTTTTTTGTTCTTCAGCCTCACCTGGCTGTGCTCAGTTCTTACATCTGGCTTTGCGCTCAGGGATCAGGGGATCCCTGAGGTGCTGGGGATTGAATTTGAGTTGGTTACTTGCAAGGGCAAGTGCCTGACCTGCTTGCTGTATAATATCTTTGGAACACATGAAGCAGCAGAATGGAATTATCACTTCCCATCTATGACAGTCCAAGTTAATACTTTATCCTGGGGTCTGACTCAGGTTTATAAAAAACTTCTACCAGATAACAAATCAGGGAAATCGGGGCGGAGCAACAGCCCAGCGGTAGGGCGTTTGCCTTGCACACGGCCCACCTGTGCGGGCCTGGGTTCGATCCCCGGCATCCCATATGGTCCCCTGAGCACTGCCAGGAGTAATTCCTGAGTGCAGAGCCAGGAGAAACCCCCTGAGCATCACCGGGTGTGACCCAAAAAAGCAAAAAAAAAAAAAAAATTAGGGAAATAGCAAATAGTTCTAAAACTACTGAATCAATAATAAAACTATGGAGGCTGGAGTGATAATATAGTGGTTGGGTGTTTACCTTGCATGCAGCTGACCCAGGTTCAATCCCTGGCATCCCAGATGGTCCCCTGATCACCACCAGGAGTAATTTTTGAGTGCAGAACCATGAAAACCCATGAGCATTGCCAGGCCTGACCCAAAAAGCCAAGGAAAAAAAAAGAAAGACCCCAGAACCTATGTATCTTACTATCTCTACTTCCACTTTATTCCTTCTTTTTCTCATCATTTTTGGGCCACAACTGGCTCTGTACTCAGGGATTACTTCTGCTAGAGTTCATAGCACCATACTGCGATGTCAGAGATTTATTCTGGGTTCACCACATGCAAGGCAAGTACCCTACCCTCTGTAATATCACTCTGGCCCTTGTGGCTACTTCTTTTCACTAGGATTCCCATAATCCCTGGGCCAGATAAATCATTTGAAATATACAAATTAGTATGTGGAGAATGCTTATTCCTCTTCCCATGCCCACATGTACTTTAAATTCCAAAAGGATTAGGGATTGAGATTTGAGGGTCCATAATATTCCCAGTTCCCTAAGAAAAACTCAATTCTGGAATATACTAACAATCATATTAATTTTTTCCCGATATAAAATTTGTGAATGAATTACTCATTTCTTTCCAGAATGATTTTAACAGCAGAGAGAAAATAGGCCGTGAAGCTCTGGTTTACTGAGAAGAGGAGAAAGGGTGGCCCTATCAGGTAACGAGGGAGTGGTACCAAGGACTGGAACACATGCGTTCTATGTGGGTAGCCCCTGGACTGATCCCTAGCACTGTATGGTCCCATGAACACTACAAGGAGCGACCTTGAAGCTCTCTATGAGTAGCCCCTGATGAGTATAGCCCCAAAATAAAACACAGAACACAAATCAATTACTTACAGGGATAAAAGAAGGTAGGCAGAAACTAAACATTATGGCATAGTATAGAGAGGCAAATAAAGTAATTAAGAGAGAAAATTATGGAGTCAGATTATCTGGATTAAATCTCAGCTCTGTTATTTTACCAGCTGTGCATTAAGTAACTAACTTCTCCATAGCTAAATTTTCTCATCCTTAAAAATGAGATAATAAAAAGTAGTAAATTCAGAAAGCTACTGTGAAGACTAAATACTAATTGAAGGGAAAGAGAACTGGAGTGATAGTATAGTGGTTACGTGAGGCATTTGCCTTGCATGTGCTGACCCTGGTTCAGTCCCTGGCATGACACGGTTCCCCAAGCATGTCCCAGGAGCAGTTACTGAGCATGGAGCTGGGAGTAGCTCCTAAGCAACATTGGGTGTGCCCTCCCTCCTCAAGTATGTAGGAATTTCACTAAAAATTCATCTTTTAAGTATTCACTAAAAGCAAAACCACATTTATTTGAGGACTATAATGTACCCAATAATCTATTTCACCCTGTTAAAAAATTTTAATAAACCCCTAACCTCACTGGCCGTTCTAGATCCTTCTTAAATAGGTTGTAATCCTATATGTGTATATACAATTTTAAAATAAATTTTTGATCTGTAATCAGCAAGTGTTTGACTGGCACACATACTGTATATACCTATATACTTGGGGCTTCATAAAAAGTTTCTCTGGAGCAAAGGGGTTGTGAGTGGAAAAAGTGTAAGAAACCTTGTACTAAGCAAATAAACCTTTCTTCCTTTTTGCTCTTATTTCTATATCATATATTTATATGCTTCTAGTTTCCTGTTTCTCATAGCCTACTATAATTTCTCCAATTATAACTATAATAATGCTTATCCAGGAAGCATTTTTGCTTTAATAAACCTATTTAATAATAGTAAATAATTCTACTGTAACCAACAAACTACGCTGTTCTACCTGTTTTTTTAAATTTCATTTATTTATTTATTTATTTATTTATTTATTTATTTATTTATTTATTTATTTATTTATTTATTTATTGCTCTACCTTTTTCTTTTCTTTTTTCTTTTGCTTTTTGGCTACACCCTGAAATGCTCAAAGGTTACTCCTGGTTCTGCATTCAGGAATTATTCCTGGTGGTGCTCAGGGAAACCATACGGGATGCCAGGGATCGAACTTGAGTCAGCCATGTGCTAGGCAAATGCCCTACATGCTGTACTATTATCACTCCGGCCTCATGTTCACCCTTTAAAATGTACACCAAACTAATAAGACTTTAAAAAGGAAAGCGGGGCCGGAGGCGATAGCCCAGCGGGTAGGGCGTTTGCTTGCACGCGGTCGGCTCATGCCGGCCTGGGTTCGATCCCCGGCGTCCCATATGGTCCCCGAGCACCGCCAGGAGTAATTCCTGAGTGCAGAGCCAGGAGAAACCCCTGAGCATTGCCGGGTGTGACCCAAAAAAGCAAAAAAAAAAAAAAATAAATAAAAAAAATAAAAAAAAATAAAAAAGGAAAGCAATCAAATGGTGAGGCAGCTTGAAATGCTATCTTAAAAGGAACTGGAGGTGAGAAAATTAGAGATAACCTGAAATTACCATAAACTTTCTTAAGGATAATCTTATAGGGGACAGAGAAACAGTAAAAAGGTTAAGGTGCTTGCCTTGCCTGCACTTGACCTTGGTTTGATCTCTGGTATGTGATCACTGTGTCCAAACTATACCCCATCCAAACCACACTCCATCCAAAAGAAAGGAAAAATGAGAAAAAAGAATGGAAGGTATCTTAGTACCAGGAATAGTACCATAAATTACTATTGTAGACACGAGTTCTTAATTTTTTTTTTTGGGTCACATCTGGCAATGCTCAAGGGTTACTTCTGGCTCTGCACTCATGAATTAATCCTGGCAGTGCTCAGGGGACCATATGGGATGCTGGGGATCGAATCCGGGTTGGCTGTCTGCAAGGCAAATGCTCTACCCACTGGACTATCACGGCCCCTGTATGAATATAAAGAAGAGCTCTCTAATAATTTATGTGAAAAGGAAACAGACTAATATTGAAGGTAATACACAGGAGGTTAATCTTTATTCTGTGAGTGGAATTCATGAGTTAAATAGGTTTGAATATGATTGTTTTCAATCCTTCCCTTTTGGATTATTGTGCCACACCTGGAGGTGCTTGGTTCACATGCAAGATGAGAGCCTTAACCCCTGTACGATTCCACGTATTCACTACTTTATGAGGGCATAATGCATGTGAATGCATGAAACTGTTAAGTAGTTAAGAAACATAGTCTCGTTTTGAATTTAAAAATAGCCCACTTACCTACATAATAAATTACAGTCTTATGGATATTAACCTCTCAACTATTCTTGTAAATATTACCTGGCATATAATAGCTGCTTAATAGTGAATAAATAAATGCTTCCTTTAATCAATTAGGACTCTGGATTGCCTACATTCAACTCTTCAATATTGTAATAATAAAACCATAATGTTTACATAGATCCAAATAGAAAATACTCTTATATTTGAGGAGCAAATAATCCTTGTGGACATAAGCAAAAAGTTTTACTCTATATACAATGTTTTTAAAACTTAACAAAATCCTCCAAAGGCTCAAAAGTTGTCTGCATAGACATCAAAAGGGAGATTGATTTTACATTATTATGACTCACTTAACTTATATTCTATGACTGTTCTTTGTATTTAATGGTATAGCATTGAGTCCCTATACAAGAATGTCAAGCAGTTATATTTTTTGCATTTTAGTTTGTAAGGATACTTAGAGATTATAAGATAAGCAATGCTCTTAAATAATATTGAATATTAACAAGAACATAGAATATAAACTATATGAATGCAGAAATTTTTCTTTTTCCTTTCTAAATTCCAGAGCCTAGAGAATTTCTGGCACAAAGTAAGCACTCAATATATATTGACTGAATTATTGGAATAGAGAGTGGTGCTCACCCAACATTCTATTTGTTTCCCCACATTTCCTTGTCCTCTTGAGATTAGGTGGGGTCATGAGACTAGTTCTGGATGGGCTGTGGATGGAAATACCATGTGTCATTCCAAACCAAAGCACAACACTCATGCTATCCTCTAGCTCTTTACCCTTGTCCTAGTGAGCAAGGAAGCCGCGCGTTCCGTTAGATGAAGACATCGCCATTCTGAGTCCCTCAACTGCTAGAGCACAATGCCTCCTTTCTTATCAACCACTGACAGACAAGTGGCATAGACTTGAAAAGGAAACGAAACCACTAAAATGGCAGCCTGAGCTCTACCTTGTTTTATATTCACTCTAATATGAACAGCAAGTGCTATCAAGTTAGTACAGAAATATTCAATGGAAAGTTCTCAGCCAGTCTGATGAGCAAAGGTAACATAATGATGACGATCTGAGTTATGTAAAGAAGGAATGCTCATGTCAGTAAACCTTTCGTCTAACATTATTACATAGTTATTTAAGTGATTAAAATAACATGCTGAACTGGTACTGTCTGTTAAGTTTGGCTTACTTTTACTTCTCCAGCTTCAAAGTAGTAAACAATATAAAGAAAACCTTGGAAGAACAGGAGTTGACCTAAAGGGGTCTGAGCAGGCTTGTATCAACTGTCCTAGTGGGAATGAGATCTATGGAGGAGCTCTGAAGAGACAGCCGCAATGAAATGAAGGAGGTTCTATTATTTAGGATTGTTTGAAAGCACAAATTTCCTCTTAAGTTTGACTCTTACCTTAAACACAAGAAAACATCATAAATAAATTTCCAAGATCTGACCACAAATAGGTTTTCATCAAATTCTGCTATCCTACTGACATTAAAATCTTAGAATCTAAAGAATTCACAACAACTTAAAAACATTTTTTGGGTTTGTTTTTGGGTCACACCCAGCGATGCTCAGGGGTTACTCCTGGCTCCATGCTCAGGAATTATTTCTGGCAGTGCTCAGAGACCATATGAGGTGCTGAGGATCAAATCTGAGATGACCATGTAAAGGAAACACCTTACCAATTATACAGTCTCTTCTGCCCCTAACTTGAAAAACATTTAAAAAATTGCATATTTTGGGTGAGTAAAAAATTTTGGGCAGAACCATAATTCTAAGTTCACAAAACCAAAATCTCTGCTTCCTCATCTCAATCAGTAGTGATTAGGGAGATCACAAAAAGCAAGTCTTTTTTTTTTCATTTGAGCTAAACGCCATCTATTCAACTCAACGCAACAAGAATCCTGCAACTTTTAGAATTATTATCATCAGTGCCTGAATACTCTGATAGGGGATTTAATATCAGATGCCTTATTCACTCATTATAAAGGCAGTTATCCAGTTGCTAAAAAAAATCCTCTTTCTTAACTTTGCCTTCCTATGTTTTAGTATTTATTTTCATTTGCATTAAATATTATCTAATTACAGAGTTGTGTCACTTGAGCAAGCAGCCCCAACAATCTGAGTCAATTATTTCTCATTTATAAAACATGGAACTGATGAGTCTGTGTATCTCTCACATCCTACCTGTTTTTTCTGAAATCTTTTCTTTATCAAGCAATAACCTATACAGTTCTGCTTTCTGTTATGTAAATTACATTTTATCTTTTTTTTTTTTTTTTTTTTTTTTTTTTTGCTATTTGGGTCACACCTGGCATTGCTCAGGGTTTATTCCTGGCTCTGCAGTCAGGAATTACTCCTGGCGGTGCTCAGGGGACCATATGGGATGCCAGGGATTGAACTTGGGTCTGGCCGCATGCAAGGCAAATGCCCTACCCACTGGACTATCACTCCGGCCCCTACATTTTATCTTTGGATTCTAAATAATTACACCTTACGCTTTCCTTTCAGAAAGAGCATATTTTTTGTCTTAGGATTCTTTTTCTTTAGTTTTCCTATACCCTTTTTGTTTTTCATGTTTCCCAAACAATACTCAGAGGCCCTAGGGACCACTCTGGTAAAAACTTCGGTCAACTAGGGGCTGGAGCGATAGCCCAGCGAGTAGGCGTTGCCTTGCACGTAGCCGGCCTGTACCAGCCCAGGTTCGATCCCGGGCAGGCCATATGGTCCCCCAAGCACCGCCAGGAGTAATTCCTGAGTGCAGAGCCAGGAGTAACCCCCTGAGCGTCGTCGGGTGTGACCCAAAAATGCAAAAAAAAAACCCTCAGTCAACTAGACTGGAAGACTCAATGCTTGGACCCAGAGGTGCAGGGGTCAGCAGGGTCACAGCCAGGAGGGATGAAGTTAGATAGTTACATAATCATGATGAAAAAAAGGAAAAAATAAAAATGATGAACTATAAACAGAGATATGAACATTTTGTTGTTGTGGTTTGTTTTCTGTTGAATTTTTTTCGCTTTGTTTTGTTTGAGGGAGGTGGGGGACCACACTCGGTAATGCTAAGGGTTACACCTGGTTCTGCACTCCTGACAGTGCAGGGGACTGCATGGGATGCCGGAGATTCAACATGGGTCAGGCACACGCAAGGAAAGCACCTTACTCACGGTACTATCTATCCAGCCCACTATGTCCTTGTTTTATTTATTTTTTTCTTTTTTGGGTCACATCCGGTGACGGCTCAGGGATTACTCCTGGCTCTTTGCTCGGGAATTACTCCTGGAGGTGCTCAGGAGGCCATATGGGATGCTGGGGATCGAACCTGGGCCAGCTGTGTGCAAGGCAAATGCCCAATCAGCTGGGCTATCGCTCTGACCCCTTTTAATTGAACTCTTACACCTTACTTTTTCTTGCTTGTCTGTATTGGAGCCTCATATATTTTGACCATAGTAATTTGATTACTAAGATAAACTCATACAAAAGTAGGTACCAAATATCCCAAGTGGTGTCACCCTTTTGTAGTTATTTCATAATTATCAGTAATATAGATTTTAAAATATAATATTCCTTTAGGTGTTCATTGCCGTGGGCTGCACAGTTTGTATATTTTTTAAGTGCCAGTCTCATCTTCTCTCACTACCAAGCTGATGTTTTGTGAACACATTCATTATACTCATTCTATGAAATTTCTAACATAGGGAGGAGTTTCCCTTCCTCCATCAGGATTCATAGGTTTCCCAGGAGCAGTGGCTGAGAAAATAGAGGAATTTCCTCTTAAATGCCATGACTTTTATCTAAAAAAGTAAATAGAAGTTGCATAAGAAAGTAAAGTTTATGGACCTTTTACAAATGGAGATGTCCTCTCTCTCAGCCAAGAACCTCCATGGGAACAGTCATGGACAAGCTCTGTTCCCTCCATCACTGTCAGTGCCCTTCCTATCCAGTCCCTTTGCTTCTTTTTGCTGTGATTTTGTCAGAATTCAAATAGACAAAGTAACTTCACTGCTAGTTAGTAGGAGGGGGAAATCTTAAAGAAAAAAAAAAAAAAGAAAAAGCTCTGAGGCATTCATTGTAAGCCAAGATGCCTGTCCTTGAGTTAGCCCTGAATATCCCAGAGTCTGAGGAAGCTTACTTTCATTTTTTTTAAATTAATTTTTTCAATATTTTATTATACCATCAGGATTTATAGGCTGCCTAGGAGCAGTGGCTGAGAAAATATAATTAAAATTGTATTTTCGTGAGATATACAATTACATAGATGTTTATGTCTGTCTGGGTTTCAGTCATACACTGTTTCAGCACCAATCCCTCCACCAGTGCCCATTTCCCACCACCAATGTCCCCCACTCCTTCCCTTCTCCCCTAGCCTGCCTCTATGGAGAATTCTTTTTTTGCTTTTTGGGTCACACCCGGCAATGCTCAGGGAGTGTTACTCCTGGCTCTGCACTCAGGAATTACTTCTGGCGGTATTCGGGGACCATATGGGGATGCCGGGATCGAACCCTGGCCGGCATGGGCCGGCCGTGTGCAAGGCAAATGCCCTACCCGCTGGGCTATCACTCCGGCCCTATGGAGAATTCTTTATCTCTTTCTCTCTCTCTCTCTATCTCTCTCTTCTCTCTCTTCCTTCTCTTACACACTGTGGATTGCAATACATACATTTAGAGGTTATCATGTGTATCTTTTTGCCTATATTCAATACTCAGTTCTAGGCTAGCATTATCACTTACAACAATTGTTAGCACACTGTTCCCTTCTCTGTCCCACCCAACCTCCGACTCCCAGACGCTTATGGTAGATTCCATTTTGGAAAGACCTCCTGATCCATGTTTCGTCTGACCTTGGATATTGGTATCATAATATATATATATATATATATATATATATATATATATATGTATATATAAATATATATATGTCATGCAAATAAATGCAGTCATTCTATATCTGTCTTTTTCCTTCTGGCTAATTTCACTCAACATCATCCTCTCCATGTCCATCCATTTATAGGCAAATTTCATAACTTCATTTTTCCTAACGGCTGCATAGTATTCCATTGTGTAGATGTACCAAATTTTCTTTATCCAGTCATCAATTCTTGGGCACTCTGGTTGTTTCCAGATTCTGGCTACTGTGAATAGTGCTGCTATAAACATAAACGTGGGGATGGTGTTTCTGGAGAAACTTACTTCTAGTACTCCAACAAAAAAACTTCATGACAAGCATACTGTACTGAGGGAATGTGTAAATG
>JAJIBD010023518.1:0-72391 GCA_021461705.1 Cryptotis parvus
CACCAGCTGCAAAGTAATTCAGACACCTACTAACTTTACTGGCTAGTCACCCCAGAACACTCATTTTCAACCTACGATAGTCATTATGGTAAAGCACAGCGTAAAAGTCCTTCAAGCTCTACGATTGAAGTTATTAATACCGATGAGTCCAGCAATAACGATGAGCTATATAACCTCTCTGAAAGGAATTTCGTAAGCAACTGTTAAAGATGTACAAGGAAATAAAAGAAACAATGGAATACAAACTCAGTAAAGTACAAGAGGAATTGAGAGCAGAATTGAGTAAATTTCAGACCAAAGTACAAGCAGAAATGACAGATATTAAAAATGAGGTAAGTGAACTGAAAAACACAGGAGAAGGCCTCCAAAGCAGAGTAACAGCTACTGAAGAAAGAAGTAGTGATCTCGAAGACGAGGTTCAGAAATTCTGTAGACAACACCAGAAGATGGAAAAAAGACTCACAATCAACGAGCAGACTACCAGAGAAAATCGGGATGAAGCCAAAAAAGGAACAACATACGCATCATTGGGGTGCCAGAAGGTCAAGAAGAAAACCCTGATGAAGAAGATACTGTCAAAGCCATCATCGCTGAAAAGTTTCCCGAACTGAAGAAAGCATGCTCCCAGATACAGGAGGTCCGAAGGATACCAGCTAAAAGAAACCCCAATAAGAATACTCCAAGACACATCCTTATTAAAATGACAAAAACGATAGACAGAGATAGAATACTGAAAGCAGCAAGATCAAAGAAGGAAATCACATACAAAGGAGCATCCCTGAGATTTACAGCAGACTTCTCAGATGAAACACTCCAAGGCCGAAAACAATGGTGGGATATAGTGAAAAGACTCAATGAACTCCAGGCCTCACCAAGAATTCTTTACCCAGCTAGACTTACTTTCAGATGCGAAGGAAAGATACACAACTTCATGGATAAACAACAACTCAAGAAATTCATAGACTCAAAACCAACTCTAAAAGAAGGATTGAAGGGTCTATTGTAAAATAAGACAACCCAAAACCACAACAACGTTAAACAGAAAGATGGCACAAAATCCAATGACAATAATCTCGCTCAACGTCAACGGTCTAAATGCACCAATTAAGAGACACAGGGTGGCAAAATGGATTAAAAAACTGAATCCAACATTCTGCTGCCTACAAGAAACATCTGAATAACCAGAGCAAACATAGACTCAAAGTCAAAGGCTGGAAGACCATTCTCCACGCAAACAACCCCTCCAAAAAGGCGGGTGTGGCCATACTCGTATCTGACAATATAGATTTCAGGCTGAAAAAGATCAAAAAGAGACAATGAAGGCCATTTCTTAATAATTAAGGGTATGTTTACCAGGAAGAAATCACACTGCTAAACATATATGCGCCCAAACGAGGGGTCAGCAAAATACTTAAAAGCTATTAATAGACCTCAAAGAAGACATTAACAGTAGCACAATAATAGTCGGAGATTTCAACACTGCCTTATCGACTATGGATAGATCGACGAGGCTGAAACTCACCAGGGAAATACTGGACCTGAAGGAAGAAATAGAAGAAAGAGAGCTGGTTGATATATACAGGGCTTTTCATCCCAAAAAAGCTGAATACACTTTTTTTTCCAGTGCACATGGAACATACTCCAAGATAGACCATATACTGAGCCACAAAGCATACCTCAACAAAACAAAACTTACCAGGTCTCTCTTTTTTTTTTTTGTTTTTAGGGTCACACCCACCCAGTAATAGTAGCAATTACAACAATAATAGCTATAGAATCATACTAATTAGCTGGCACTTCCATCTATAGAATTAATAGAAAAATTTACTTTGTTATATACTTAGATAAATCAAGTGCTCTTGCTCAAGCAACTTACTTATGAAATTAGAATGCAATAGAGTCATAAATATAGCTTCTCTTCCTTCTATTAAGAATGTTTAATTTCTGTTTTATAGCTTATTGTTTTGGTCAAAATTAAAAGAGCGTGCTAGGTAAAAAGGATATTTTCACTTTATTGAGGGACTGGAGGTAACATTTGCCTTGCATTACGGCCAACCCAGGTTTGATTCCTGGCATCCCATATGCTCTTGTGAGCACCACCAGGATATAATTCCTGAGTGCAAAGCAAGAGTAACCCCTGAGAGTCATCTAGTGTGACCCAAAAGGCATAAAAAGGAAATGATTCATGAAGGGTGGAATCCCTAGGTTTTTAGTGTGTGAAAGGCCATTTGAAGTACGCAAGTATCATTACTAATGTGTCTTCCACGGATGCACTGTCTAAATTATTTCTAAGGAATATCTTCATAAGGGTCATAAACTTCAAAAATATTATCATCTGATATCAAAATGAAGATGGCTGGAAAAAAGAAAAAAGTGTAGTTCCTTTTCAACAAGCTACTTTTTATATACTTTAAACCTTAAGACTTGAATTATAATGCTGCAAGAAAAATCACCTGAGGGCTTCAGTTATTTGAAAGAAAGAAACTATTGTTGACTCCAGAGATCGCATTTTGCAGGCTGCCCATCAATTCAGTGTTTTAAGTATTATTTTCGTATTTGGTCAATGAAGTCTTCTTTTGCACTTTTATAATACCAATAACATTGCACTCTGAATATTTTGGTTCATTGCTAATTGTCTGTTTCTAAGCAGTTCTCAGCAGATGCTCGTGCCACCATTCATAGGTGCGATTACGTGAACCATCTCTTTTGCTGTCAGGACCACATGTTTAAAAATAAGCAGTTCCAGAAAAGATTTATTTTCAAAATTTAGGGCTTCTGCATAATAATATTTTTAAACCAACCTCACCATTTGTAAATAAATGTATCACTTTCATAGAAGGACCATTAATTATTTTCCCTCTGTGTGTTTCCAATTATTTCCCAAATATTTTACAAAGGGATTATAAACTTTAAATGACTCTTTGTCAGTTGTTTCAAAAGGGAGGAAAATTGTCAGATTCTGTCCCTCTAATTATTCATCATTTTCATGAGTTTTACAAGAGGAGACTCAAATACCTGTGGTGCAAGCAGTTGTGGATCAGGGTAAGAAGTTCAACTGCCAATGACAAAGGTTAGCATTGAACCCCATGGTAGAACCATTTCCAAGAGGTGAGTTTCCTTTTCTTTACAGCCCTCTGTCTACCCTACCTACCTACGTCACGCCCACCTACCTACTCAGTAGGTGTCAATTTCCTAACCAAAAGCAGTGGCTTGCTAAAATGTTGCTGTTCTCTTTAACCTGTGCCCTTTGCTTCTTCTTGTGTTGTAGCTGAGTCTTTTTGTAAAGATACAGGAAGAAAGTTAAGACTAATTTGTTATTCTTGGCCTTGCACCATTTAATATTAACTGAGTACCTCAATTGCCTTTAGATTGATTTTAATTCCTCTCACCTCAAAAAAGAGAGTATCACCTTGGGACTGGATGAAACAAGGAAAAGAGACCACCCTGAATTGACATGGGACAACTAAGTGTCCTGTTCCTGAGAGCAAGACCTTAAAGCAAGCTTTGTTCTGACCCAAAGCTAAGAGAGCAAGGTTACAGAATGAGCTCTGTATTTACCTAAACAAACAATAGATCTATAGTGTCTATAACTCTCTCCCCAGAACGAATGAGGGAGACCTGGATCTTGCCAGACTTTAACACTGTGAAAGTGATGCAGGTGGGCCCCACGGGTGGCTTATGTGAGGCCGGAAGGAGAGAGAGATGGTTGCTTTCTCCCCAGCCGCCTCTGCCGTCCGGGACCCGCTGGGCAGGCTAAGGACTGATAAAGTCTGCGATGAGCCCCTGCACAGTGTGGGCCTGAGCCCCACCAGCCCCACGAGGTGGCCGTCAAGCCAACCTGATGTCCGCTTGATCTCTAGGCATGGGAGTTGATCCCCACCACCCGAAGTTTCTCGGGGAGCCACGGACTCAGGCTGGAGTGAGGAATTGCTCTTTGCAGGGAAAGGAAAGACAGTCCTAGGCCTTACCCAGGGCTGCCTTAGGGTTCTTGTCTTCCTTGCAGAAAAAGAATTTTCAGGAGTCGACGAGCAGTGAAGTAAAATGGGTTTTATTGAGGAGGTTTTTGGAGAGGGGAAGGAGGAGGGAAAGTAAGAAAGAGAGAGTACACATCTCAAGAGGGGAGATCGCGGGCAACACACGTGCTCAGGCACCACATGTGCTCGGCCACAGGGGCTCGGCAGCATGTGTGTCCATGCAGCATGTGTACTCTGTCCATTGGTCAGGACGGCTTTTATCCATTTCTCCCCAAGATACTCCCATATGGGGCGTCAACCTAGGTTGCTAAGGCCATTGCCAAGGGAGTAGACTTTGGGAGTGGTCTTCTTTGAAAATCTCCCTATTCTTGACCTCTGTTTCTGCTGGATCTTCTGTCCTGGAATGTAGCCGGATTAAGGACTGGGCAGAGAAAGGTTGATCCAGCTCCCTCAGGGTCTGTTGTTGATAGTGGCCTTATCAAGTCTGGCTCCATGTGACAACAGGTGTGACTCTGGATCTCTGAAGGACCAGTTTTAGTTCTTCTTCAGTAATTTTTATTGCCATGTGGCCCCCGCCTGCCTGCCTACAACAATTTCACCAAGCAAGTAGAGCTGAGTGGCAAGATGAATAGCTTCAGTTATGAACTACACAGTCATGGAACAGAAGAGTAGTACCACAGTGCTCCTAGCTACCGCCATAGACCCCACTCGCTTTGCCACCTAACACCCAGCAGTCCAAATCAACGCGAATACCAGCTCTTGCAGCCCCAAGGTGTCCATGGTGCTATCACTCCTTTGAGATAGAGCTGTTACATTAGTCCCAGCCTCCACAAACATGTACTATAGGCCCCAGATGATACTGTGTACCCCACATACAAAGGCCCACATACCACTGTGTGTGATGTTGATCACCAGTGTTGTGCCCACATACAACTGTGTGTGATCACCAATGTTGTGATGTATCTCCCCCAGTATGGATGGATTTCCCTGTCCATCATAAAAATGACGCGTGTGTGTGTGTGTGTATGTGTGTGTATGTGTATGTGGTGTGTATGTGAATCTGGTGCCAGAGCACCATTTACTTAACAGACACTGAAAGACATTTCCAAACAGAACAAGAATGTCAAGTCTGGAGTGTCCGTAAAGGTTCTTTTTCATATGAGCAGAGACTAATACACGGTTATGAGAAACAAAAAAAAAAATCAAGCAAATATGACACATCTGAAGAACACAGATTATAAGAGCCAATGGAGGCCCATTGATTGCCTGACACATCATCCAAAATCACAATTTTAAAGAAACCTAGCTAACTTCCAGAAATGACAGAGAGAAAACTCAATGAAATGAGGAAAATCAAATATGAACAAAGTTCAACAAAAGAAATGGCAGCAATCACAAAGAAGAAACTAAGTAGAATGCAGCTTCCAGGTGCCTTAAGAGGCCATCTTCTCTCTATTCTCTCATGGTCCTTCTTGTGATCTCAGGCCTTTAAAGGCCCTCTAAAGGTCCACAAGATGAGGGCCCGGCCTCCTAATCTCACTTAACATTAGGGTCAGATGGTGGTTAGAGCTTCATGATACAAAATTAGAGGATGAGTGAAATATAAAACATGCCTTAGTATTCTGACCTATGTAACAAGTTACATACTTGCTGCAAGTATGTAACAATAAGGGAGAGTCTTAAGGTATCTTGGATGCAAATGGAAATTTGTCTTCAACTGTCAGTTTGTGAAAGCAGATCAGTAGTGCACTAGGAAATTCCCATCCCAGAGGGAGCACAAGGAAAGACAAGAAGCAGGTGGGTACGCATCTTGCTCACCTTACTCACTGTACTATTGCTTCGACACCAGATGAGTAAATTAAACAAAAAAATATTTCAAGACTTCGAGAACCTTGGCACTTGAATAAAGAGATAAAAATGAATCTTACTCTTTTTTGTGATTCCAATTTTTTTTTAAAAAATGAAATTGGATGAAAAATGTGTTACTTAGCAGCACATCTATATATAATCTTTCATCAAATTCCAAAAGAATCAAAGTGATAGAAGAGAGACTAAGATTTGTATTTGGCAAGATGATCAGCCAAGATTATGTAATGAAATTTAAAAAATAGGAAATATTTGTGTAGTATGTAAAATAGAAAAAGACATTGGTGGTGGGATTGGTGTTGGAACAGTGTACTCCTGAAACTCAACTATGCTAACTTTGCTTATCATGGCACCCAACAAAAAAGTTTACTAATTCAAATAATTATGCTATAATTGAAGTTATATTCATGGGTTTACAATTTCCTACAGATATCCAAACTACATTAATTGACTATGTGGAAATTCAAATTAAAAATACGATAATCAAAATGAAGAGAGCTACAGTTAAAAGTACTAGTCAGTGAGGTTATTCACTATATCACTGTATCACTGTCTTCCCTTTCATCATTGATTTGCTCGAGCGGGCACCAGTAACATCTCCATATGTCCTGTCTCATGCTAGAAGAGCCCAAGAACATCTGCTTGTTCCAGGAACATAAAGAACCTCAAACCATTCCATCAGGTCATGGGAATGAGGTCTATAATTGTTACTGGTATTTGGCATATCAATTACGACACAGGTAGCTTGCCAGGCTCTGCTGTGTGGGTGGCATACTCTTATATGAGGTTCTTCAGAAAAGACAAAACCAGAATCTGTCCACTACTGCTATCCCTCAAACAATTAAATAAAGTAGTGTGACATAGTAATTTAAATAAAAATAGTGTCTTTAGTGATTTGTCAGTCTATATTCATTAATTTTCTGAAAAAATTACTTATTAAAATAACTGATAACTTAATTTAGTATAAAATTTTTGTTAGAGAAAGAAGCATGGAAGAGAAAACTTCATGGGATTGAAAATGAATAGTATTTTGAGAAATCTCTACCATTTTTCACTGAGGCTAAATTCCTGACAACATTGGTTATTTCTACTCATTTTATATAAGCCATTTTCACTGATGTGAGGGAGGTTTCTCATAGTCATTTTGATTTGCATTTCCCTGTAATATGTAATGATGAACACCCTGTCATATGCCTACTGGCTGTCTATATGCCTCTTCAGTGAAAATTGTCTTTTCTTCTCTCCCGATCTTTATGGGATTATTGGAGACTCCTCAAAAAATCTAAGACTGGATCTTCCACAAAACCCAGATATACTACTTCTTGACATATACCCTTAAAAAATGAAAAGAGTAATTTGAAAAGATATATGCATATTTATGTTCTTGAAATGGTGTAGACAATAGCCAGATACAGAGATATGGAAACCACCCAACTGTTCAACAATATAAGCGGCTAAATAGGTGGTGGAATATCAAACTCGGGTTGGCTATGTGCAAGACAAATGCCTTACCCGCTGTACTATTTTTATTTGTTCTGGCTCAAGATCTACTAACTTTCAAAAAATTTATTTAGAGATGACTACAAGAGTATGCTACCCTCACGGCAGAGTCTCCATAAGCTGTCCGTGTCGTATTTGATATGCCAAATACCAGTAACAATTATAGACCTAATTCCCATGACCTGATGGAATGGTTTGAGGCTCTTTATGTTCCTGGAGCAAGCAGGTGCCCTTGGGCTCTATTTGCATGAGACAGGACATATGGAGATGTTACTGGTGCCCGCTCCAGCAAATCGATGATGAATGGGAAGACAGTGATATAGTGAATATTGCTTAGTGTGCAATATGCTAAGTCTAAACTCCTTTATAATAGATGGGCAAATAAAATTAAATTTAAAAAAATTAGAAAAGCAATGGAAAACTTTGCGTATAAATTTATTATATGCCATGTAATTTGTGAATATGACATATGTACACCACACTGTCACTGTATGTTCTTGCTCCAGGAACATAAAGAGTCTCGAACTGTCGGGGACCGCCTCTGGGGTCCCCTGACAGCATCAGGACAGAGGTTCTCTTCTACCTCTGAGGACACTGGGAGAACAGATGAAAACTCACGAGTTCGGTGCAGTTCCAAAAAAGGCTTTTAATAGTACAAAAGCTCTTCCACAGCACTCCAATATAATGAACAAGCTCTAGCTCTGGTCCGAACTTAGACCATACAAAAGAGCCTAAGTCTCCCACCAAAGAGAGAGGATCTCACCCTAGCTGAGTCCTACCCAGAAGATGGAGCAAAAGGCCAAAGAGCAAAAAGCCGAAAACCAAAAGCAAAAGGCCGAGGAGCCAAAAGCCACAGGAGCCCAAAAGCTGAAAGCTAAAAGACCCAAAGGTGAAGGTGAAGGGGCCTCAAGTCAGCCCCTTATATACACCAAAGTAATCCAACAGGGAGGGGCATGTCCACAAAGAACTCTAAACAGTGTAGTGCCACACCCTATTGCAGGTATAAACAAAGGTTATGCCAAGGTCTAATCCTTTCTACCAAGATAATCTCTTATGTAAAACACTGGAGAGAGGTGGCTGGTATAAAGTAATACATTTTAACTTCATGAGCTTCATGTAATCTAGATGGTGCCCACAAGGTCCTTATTATTATCTGCACCAGGTGATTCCTAAGTATCTTGTTCTCGTGTATTGAAAGGGTCACACTCGTCTGCTTAGAGCAAACTAGTATGATCCTTCCTATAGTCTTCCTATAGTCTCAGCATAGCCAGGGGTGGTAGTCTCCTGGTAAATTCTAACTGTCCCACGCTGGGTGCAGTGGGTATAAAGAGGATCTGTGACCAATCTAGAAAACATAGAAGTCTTAGTAGATGTATAAGTCAGAAGTTATTCAATCAAGGTCACTTCTGTAACTGCCACACCCTCTAGCAGTGTTTACATAGAAGAGAGGTCTCATTAGAATGAACCTTGACTTAAATAGATTAAGCTGGGAGTGGACAAAACAACAAAACTCCCAGAATAGCTAAACCTGTCCTCCAACATCAAACCATTCCATCAGGTCATGGGAATGAGGTATATAATTGTTACTGGTATTTGGCATATCAAATACGACACAGGTAGCTTGCCAGGCTCTGCTGTGTGGATGGTGTACTCTTGTAGTCACCTCTGATCTCCAGCATTTATTGATGAACCACGCAGCCACAAGCAGCCGCATGAGCCAGGCTGTGATCAGCTCTTCTGCTAGGTGGAGTTCTGATGAAAGGGAAGTCTGGATGTGGAAAATGGTGGCCCTCACGGAGAGGGGTGTCGTCGTCTGGCTTCTTGTGAGACTCTGCTGGGGTGGCGGGCCAGGGCTAGAACCCGCCATCCCTCCCAGGTGCCTCATGAGTGGCTGGGCACAGAGCAGCTCTGCCCCATGTCTGTGAGTCTGTCATGTATACCACATATAACATATAATTTATTATACACATAACATAATTATAGAACATATTTAAAAAACATAACACATATTTTAATATAAGCATACAATATGTAATATTAAATTATCTGTACTTCTTTTTGTTACAAGCATCTACATCCTAACCTACAACCACACCAGAATATGAATGAGAGAAGTGGCCATGAAGAAAAAGCTCCTTCTTTTGTTATCTTATTGCTTTGTTTTTTGTTCTTCCAGCAGTTGAGGACAGTACACTGGAGGAAGGCCAGAATGTTCTGAGCTATTCACACTTTATAACAGCTTCGCAGCTTCAGGTGTCAAGGGAGTATTTTACAGAGCACTCTGCTGGACTTGTAATAGAAATGGTGATTTCAATGAAGGAATTGACAAAACGTGTCTGTCACTTGTCAGAAGTACTGGAAAAAGACGAATGAGGGGAAGATGGGGGAGAAAACAAAGTCCCCTCTTCTGAGAAAAGGCAGTAGCACTGCTAAGTCAATGCAAGATAGTGTGGTGAAATATTTCCCCCACCTTTATTCTTACTGCTAACTCCTTCCTTTGAATTTTCTCTGTGGTCTTCCTTTGTGTCTTAACACTCACTGAAATAGTCTTTTTTTTTGTACTTACCATTAACTAGAATATAAGTCACATAAAGGAATAGACAGTCTCATTTGGCTCAAAATGTAATACAATATAGTAGGTTCTGTCAGAAATATCCTTGCAAGATTAGACGCCCTTCCAACCTCACAGTACTTTGAAACTCAGTGCCCTTCTCCATTCTCCACCCAGGTTTGGCCTAGAATCGTGTCCATCTGTAGTTTGCCAGTCCTCATTTTGCTCCTCACATCTCCTGAGTGTGGATGTCTCTGTTTCCAGGTACAACTGACACATCCTTCCAAGAAAGATTTCAGTTCAAGATTTCAGTTCAGAAATGAATATTTAATAATTTTCACTACTACTTTTACCCTTTCAGTTCATCTCTTTTTTCCATTTCCAGTTCTGGTGAACAAATAAAATTCATGCAGGTTTAATTTGCTTTCTCTGACCTAGGACAATATGACATATTTCAGAAAACCTGCCCCAGGCTGCATTGTGAGTTTTCCAGGTGAACCCACTGAAACATGAAAGGTTGGATCTGCTATCTGTTTAATACCCGGGTGTTATTTTTGGACCATGGAAACAGAATTTTTTTAAAATTTACCTTTCATCCCTAGAGCCCTCAACCATGAGGAACATTTCTCAAATGACTCCAGGTGATTAGGTGTCTGCTGTAGGCACTCATGCTCAGCTCGAAGATGCGCTCTCATTCATCCCACTAATTCCTCATTTCTGCCCTCCAGCTGGGTTCACTTCAAAATTAAGTACTGAAGGTACACTTTCATCTCACACCCTGACTTGAAATCAGCTCAGATTAGGAAAGAAGCTTATCTGTACTCATTCATCAAACAAGTGAACATTGATTCTTATATGCTGTCTCTGATGAATCCATCTTTCTTCTTTATTGCTCTTGCTCTGTTGGACCTTAAAAGCCGCTACTCTCCAGACTTCTACTTTCATTGTCTTCAGGGCAATAAATTACCCTAAGATTTCCCATGCACACCAAGGGAGTAAGTAATCCACTGTTCTTTGAGTTTCATCACTTAGCAGTGTTCTATCAGAAACTCTATAGCTATATGTCTATATTAATGAATAGTGAATAATATGCATATATAATTCCCTATATATCTCTAGTTTAATGCTTCATAGACAATTCAAAATTCAATATATCCAAAGGAAAATTGCCTCTATGTTAAAATTTAAAAAAAGACTCTTTCTGACTTGATTGAACGCGCGGCCCCCGCGAGATTTGAACTCGCGACCCCTGGTACAAGACCAGCCTAACCCCTGAGCAAGGGCCTCACATTTCTCCCCAACCGGCCCAGGAGCTGCCAGAGACCTCGACAGGGCAGCGCTCCCTGCTCCCCGCCCAGCCGTCGGGGAGGCAGCGGGAGGCAGGTGGGCCCAGCCGGCCCACCCCCCGGCAGAACCTCACAACAAGCCAGACCCCCCGCCCACCCAGGCGCCGCCAACATTGACTCCCACCCCGACACCCACAACAGCCCCCTCTGACTTGATTATATAAAAAATATATTGACAAGGAAGAAATTCAAATGGCCAAAAGGCATGAAAAAAATGCTCATCATCACTAATCATCAGAAGATGCAAATCAAAACAACAATGAGATATCATCTCATGCCACAGAGACTGACACATATCCAAAAGAGGAAAGACAAAAATGCGGCATGGATGCAGGTAGAAAGGGATGCTCATCCATTGTTGGTGGGAATGTCGACTGGTACAGCCTTTTTGGAAAACAATATGGATGTTCCTCCAAAGATTAAAAATTGAGCCCCTTTTTGGGAATACACCCTGGGAGACCAAAAACACACAGCAGAAACACCATCTGCACTTTTATGTTCATGGCAGGAGTATTCACATTAGAAAGAATCTGGAAACAACCAAAGTGCCCGAGAATCGATGACTGGCTAAAAGAAAATGTGGTACATCTACACAATGGAAATCTCTGCAGCTGTTAGGAAAAAATGAAGTTATGAAAATTGTCCCACAAAAGGATAGAAATGGAGAGGAACATATTGAGTGAAATTAATCAGAAGGGAAAAGTACAGATATAGAATGGCTGCTTTTATTTGCATGACATAAATATATATATTTACATATATATACACATATATGTATATATCCGTATATACATATCACTTGATCACTTGAATCCTGTTATTCATCGATTTGCTCAAGCAGGTGCCAGTAACATTTCCATTGGACCCTAACACGTGTCAATGTAGCCCAATGGCATCTGGTTGATTCAGGAATATAAAGAGCCTCAAACCATTCTTTCAGGGTCTTGACAAGGAAGTCTGACCATCTTGTTGGTAGGTGGCCACGTGATCTTTTGACATCCCATGGGATCCAGTCAGTAACTGCTCTAGTCCAGCGGTTGTCTCCAAATCTCATTACATGTCCAGCCCATCTGATTTTCGATGCCTTGGCAAATGAGACAGCATCCCTGATTCTGGAATAGCGATGGAGGTCAGAACTCCAGATTCCTTCTCTCACTTGAGTGAGGTGATATTCCAAGCAGAACTCTTTTGATTCCTCTCTGGGAGATCCGAATAGCATTCTCATCCTACTTCGTAGGGCCCAGGTCTCTGAGGCGTATGTTAATGAAGGGAGAACGGTGGAGTCAAAGAGATGTGCCAGGAGCCGGAGGTTCTTGGTCCTTTTAACTATTTCTTCGATGCCTTTGAAGGCATTCCATGCCGTTCTCTTCCTTCTGCGCAGTTCAGGTTTTAGGTCGTTCATCATATTGATTTCTCAACCTAGGTACACATAACTGCTGCATTCAGAGATGTTTGCTCCATTGAGAGTGAATGTGGCCTCTGGAACTAGTTCACTTTTCATAAACATGATTTTCTTTACATTCAGCTGTAGACCTATCTTTCCACATTCTCGGTCGAAGTCAGCCAGCATTTGTTCTGCTTGGCTAATGTTTGGTGTTATTAGAACGATGTCATCAGTGAAGCGGAGGTGGTGTAGTCACTGACCATCTATCTTCACTCCCATTCCTTCCCATTCTAATCGTCGCATGATGTTCTCGAGGGTGGCACTGAAGAGTTTTTGGTGAAATGGTATCACCCTGCCGAACCCCTCTTTTTGGCATCAATGATCACTTCTTTGTAGAATGGTGAGATCCTGGGTGTGAATCCGTAATACAGCTCATGAAGGATCTTGATGTATTGGGTTTGAACGCCCTGCTTGGCTAGGGCTTTGATGACCACTTTGGTCTCCAACAGAATCAAAGGCTTTCTTTAAATCAATGAACGTTAGGCAGAGTGGCAACTAGAACTCCCTACAAACCTCAATGAGCTTGGTTACCGTGTGGATATAGTTGATTGTGCTGAATCCTATTCAGAGCGAGCTTGCTCACATGGTTGTCCTTCATCTAATGTTCTGCTAAATACGCCTCAGAAACCTGGGTCCTATGAAAGCAGGATGAGAACGCTATTTGGGTCTCCCAAAGAGGAATCGAAAAGAGCTATGCTTGGAATATCATGCCTCACCCAAGTAAGAGAAGGAATCCGGAGTTCTGACCTCCATCATGATTTCAGAGTCAGGAATGCTGTCTCATTTGCTAAGGCATTGTAATTCAGATTGTCTGGATATGTAATGTGATTTGGAGATGAATGCTAGACTAGAGCCGACTGGATCCCCACAGGACGTCCAAACGATCATGTGGCTGCCCACCTACAAGATGGTCAGAATTTTCCTTCAAGACCCCGAATGAGCGGTTTGAGGCTCTTCATATTCCTGAAGCAAGCAGATTCCATTGGGCTACAGTGGCACGTGATAGGTTCAAATGGAAATGTTACTGGCACCCTCTCAAGCAAATTGATGACTAATGAGATGTCAAGGATCGAGTGATATACATATTATGATACCCATATCCAAAGTCAGTCAAAACATGGATCAGGAGTTCTTGTCAAAAGTGGAATCTAGGGGCCGGAGCAATAGCCCAGCAGGTAGGATGTTTGCCTTGCATGAGGCCAGCCTGAGTTCGATCCCGCATCCCATATTTTCCCGAGTATCCTCAGGAATAATTCCTGAGTGCAGAGCCAGGAGGAACACCTGAGCATTGCTGGGTGTGACCCAAAAAAGGAAAAAAAAAAGTGGAATCTACCACAAATGGGTGGGAGGTGAGGTTAGGTAAGACAGAGAAGGGAGGGGCCGGAGGCGATAGTTCAGCAGGTAGGGCATTTGCCTTGCGGGGCCGGTCTGTGCCGGCCCGGGTTCAATCCCGGCATCCCATATGGTCCCCGAACACCACCAGGAGAAATTCCTGAGTGCAGAACCAGGAGTAACTCCTGAACATTGGGGGGGGTGTGACCCAAAAAAAAAAAAAAAAAAAAAAAACCAGAGAAGGGAACAATGCGCTAATAATTGTCAAAATGGATACCAGCCTAGAACTGAACATTGAATACAGCCAAAAAGATATGCATGATAATCTCTAAATGTATATATTGCAATCCACAATGTGTAAAAGAAGGAAGAGAGAGGGAGAGAGAGAAAGAGAAAAAAGAGATAAAGAACCTGCCATAGAGGTAGGCTAAGGGAGAGGGCAGGTAATCAGAGACATGGTGGGAAATGGGCACTGGTGGAGGTATGGGTGCTAGAACACTGTATGACTGAAACCCTAACACGAAGATCTTTGTAATAGTTTATCTCACGGTGGTACAATAAAACATTAAAAATATTTTAAAAAAATAAATAAAGTTGGTTTTGAGTCTATGAAGGTTTTAGCTGTTGCTTATCCATGAAGTTATGCATCTTCCCTTCAAATCTGAATGTGAATCTAGCTGGATAAAGTATTCTTGGTGAGGCCTTTTTTTTCATTAAGTCTTTTCACAATATCCAACCAATGTCTTCGGGCTGAGAGTTTTTCATCTGAAAAGTCTGAGGTAATTCTTAGGGATTCTCCTTTGTATGTAATTTCCTTCTTTGATCTTGATGCTTTCAGTATTTTTATCTCTATCATAGTTTTTGTCATTTTAATTAGGTTGTGCCTTAGAGTATTTTTATTGGGATTTCTTTTTTAGCTGGTACCCTTCGGACCTCCTGAATCAGGGAGCAAGCACTCTTTATTTCTGGAACTTTCCAGCAATGATGGCTTTGACAGTTGCTTCTTCATCCAGATTATCTTCTTGCCCCTCTGGTACCTCAATGATCCTTATGAGTACCTCTGGTACCTCAGTCTCTGGTACTATGGTACCAGAGGTACTTATGAGTACCTCTGGTACCAGAGTACCCTCTGTTACCTCAATGATCCTTTTAACCTCATCCCGATTATCTCTTATCTGTTCATTTATTGTGAGTCTTTTTTTCAAATCTTCTGGTGTTATCTAGAGATTCTCTGCACATCATCATGGATCTCACTAATTCTTTCTTTAGTAGTTGCTACTCTGCTGTGGAGGCTTTCTAGTGAGTTTATAATTTCACTTACCACAGTTTTAATATCTGTTATATCTGCTAGTATTTTCATCATTTCTGCTTTCATATCCTCTTTTATTTTATTGACTTTGTGCTCAATTGCTTCTTTGAGCTCCTTATGCATTCTTAACAGCTCTTTCCTAAATTCCTTATCAGAGAGGTTATATAGCTCATCATTATTGCTTGGTTCAACTGGGCTAGCAGCTTCATTCACTGAGCGTGGTGAAGTTCTGCAATTCTTTACCATTATGGCCTCTTTTTTTTATTATACCACCCCGGCAGAACCTCACAACAAGCCAGACGACCCCCCCACCCACTCCACGGGCGCCGCCATTTTTCCACATCGGACTTCCCTCTCTTCAGAACTCCACCCAGCCGACCAGCCCATCACAGTCCGGATCATCGACACCCACCCTGCCGCAGTTTCTTCCTCAATCCGGCCCAGGTATGCTGGTCCAGAGACTCTTAGACATGGGCAGAGCAGTTCCTTGCTCTCCCTGTGCCCAGCCATTCATGAGGCAGTCGGGAGGCATGGTGTGTTCAGCCTTGGCCCACCACCCCGGCAGAACCTCACAACAAGCCAGGCGACCCCCACCCACTCCACGGGCGCCGCCATTTTCCACATCCGGACTTCCCTCTCTTCAGAACTCCACCCAGCCGACCAGCCCATCACAGCCCGGATCCATCGACACCCACCCTGCCGCAGTTTCTTCCTCAATCCGCCCAGGTATGCTGGTCCAGAGACTCTTAGACATGGGGCAGAGCGGTTCCTTGCTCTCCCTGTGCCCAGCCGTTCATGAGGCAGTCGGGGAGGCAATGTGGGTTCTAGCCTTGGCCCACCACCTCGGCAGAACCTCACAACAAGCCAGATGACCCCCCACCCACTCAACGGGCGCCGCCATTTTCCACATCCGGACTTCCCTCGCTTCAGAACTCCACCCAGCCGACCAGCCCATCACAACCCGGCTCATCAATAAATGCTTTATTTGGAGGTGTTTAAAGAATATGCCTCCCTCGCACGGCAAGCCTAGCAAGCTGCTCGTGTGGTATTTGACTATGCCAAATGCCAGTAACAATTATATTAGGTCATTCCCATGACCTAATATAATGGTTTGAGGCTCTTTATGTTCCCTGTAGCAAGCCGATGCCCTTTGCTCTACTGGCATGAGACAGGACATATGGAGATTTTACTGGTGCCCGCTCTAGCAAATAGATGATTAACGGGAAGATCGTGATCGTGATCGTGGCCACCGTGAAACATACAATTACAAAGGTGTTCATAATTGGTTCTTGGTAATACAGTATTCCAGCACCCATCCCTCCACCAGTGCCCCATTTCCACCACAAATGCACCCCTCCCCCTCCCGTCCCCCAGGCCGCCTTAATAGCAGGTACCCCAGTTTCCTCTCTCTTTCTCTCTCTATCTCTCTCTCTGCATCTCTCTCCCTCTTATTTTACACATTGTGACTAGCCCTGCAGATATTTAGAGTTTATCACTTAAGTCTCTTTGTGTATATTCAGTGGTGAGTTTTAATCTGCCATTACTATTTCCCATATTTATTAAAACACTGGTATCTATTTCTATCCTATTAATGAATGCAGTCATTCTATATCTGTCCTTTTCCTTCTGACTAATTTCACTCAGCATGATAGACTTCATGTCTATCCATTTGCAGGTAAATTTCATAATTTCATCCTTTCTGACAGCCGCATAGTATTCCATAGTGTAAATGAACCACAGTTTCTTTAGCCAGTCCTCTGTTCTCGGGCATTTAGGTTGTTTCCAGATTCTAGCTATAGTGAATAGCGCAGAGATGAATAAAGAAGTACAGATAGTGTTTCTGCTATGTGTTTTTCGGTCTCTAGGGTATATTCCCAGGAGTGCTATTGCTGGATCAAATGGGAGCTCAATATCTAGCTTTCGGAGGAATGCCCATATTGTTTTCCAAAAGGGCTGGACCAGTCGGCACTCCCACCAACAGTGGATGAGAGTCCCTTTTTCCCCACATCCACGCCAGCACCGGTTGTTCTTGCTGTTTTAGATGTGTGCCAGTCTCTGTGGTGTGAGATGGTACCTCATTGTTGTTTTGATTTGCATCTCCCTGATGATTAAAGATAAAGAGCACTTTTCATATGCCTTTTGGCCATTCGAATTTCTTCTTTTTGGAAGCTTCTGTTCATTTCTTCTCCCCATTTTTTGATGGGGTTGGCTGTTTTCTCCTTGTGGAGTGCTACCAGTGCCTGATATATTCTGGATATTAACCACTTGTCAGATGGGTATTGGGTGAATATCCTTTCCCACTCTGTGGATTGTCTTTGTATCTTGGTCACCATTTCTTTTGAGGTGCAGAAGCTTTTCAATTTTATATAATCCCATTTGTTTATCATTGCTTCCATTTGCTTGGTCAGTGGTGTGTCGTCTTTAAAGATACTTTTCGTTTCGATGTCATAGAGCATTTCTCCTATGTTTTCTTCGATGTACCTTATAGATTCATGTCTGATATTGAGATCTAGAATCCATTTTGATCTGACTTTTGTGCATGGCGTTAGAAGGAGGTCTAAGTTCATTTCTTTACACGTAGCTGCCCAGTTTTCCCAGCACCATTTGTTGAAGAGGCTTTCTTTGCTCCACTTAATATTTTTTGCTCCTTTATTGAAGATTAAGTGGTTGTATATTTGTGAGTGCGTTTCAGGATGCTCACCATTATGACCTTTTGCAGATTGCAAATTGTGTGAACTTGTGTCGCTAGATACTACATTTAGGGGCTTATTAAACATCTGGCTGTTTCCAGAGTTTTGTTGAAGGAAAGAAATGTTAGGTTCTATCTTCACTGAAAACTTGTAACACTATATATACCAAGAAATTCACTTGGATGCAACAGTGTCCACACAGTTTTGAATTCTGGGATGTGAGACCTGAGATTGGGGGTGAGAGGGTGATTGGACGGTGGCTGTGGGGAGACAGAGGTGGCAGGCATCCCCCATGTCGGTTCAGTGCACTCCGGCTCTTGGCCCCTTTTTGATGTTTTTGGGCTTTGGGCTGGGGCTATCAGGGTCCACTGGTATAGGGGATGGTCACACACCTGAGGTTGGGGGTGGCAGGGTGACTGGAGGGCAGCAGTGGGAGGAGAGAGGTGCCAGGCTATTCAGCATGCTCTGGGCTCTTGGCTCCCTTTGTGCATTACTTCCTTTTTTGAATCTTTTGCCAATTTTGTCTCAATCTGAAAACTGGAATTTTACTACAATAACTTTTAAATCATTCATTGCAAATGAGCATTAAGTTGTATAATCAGAAATTTTCTTCTTTCTTCCTTTCTTGCTTGCTTATTTGTTTTGTTTATAGGCCACACCCACCATTCTCAAGACTTACTCTTGGCTCTGCCCTCAGTAATCACTCCTGTAGGTGCTATGGGGTGCCAAAAATGAAGCCAGGTCATCTGAGTACAAGGCAAGTACTTGATTTTCTGTATGATCTCTCCAGTTCCTATCCTAGATTTTCTAAATTCAGCTTCTATGCACCATCCATGAAACATACTGCTTTTCTAAATTCAGTATTGAATGTAGAACTGTATCACTGTATCGCTGTCTTCCCATTGTTCATCAATTTGCTCGAGTGGGCACCAGTAACATCTCCATACATCCTGTCACAAGCAAGTGTAACCCTAGGGCATCTTCTTGCTTCAGGTACAGGAAGAGCCTCAAACCATCCTTCAGGTCATGGAGTTGAAGTCCATAATTGTTACTAGTTTTTGGCATAACAAATAAATAAAACATGGGTAGCTTGCCAGGCTCTGCCGTTAGGTAGTATACTATCCGTAGAAGGCTCTCATCTAGAGCATTTACTGATGAAACTTAGCATTTACTGATGGGTTGAGTTAGAACAGGAAATTTCAAGACAGGAGGTGACACAGGGGCAGGAGTGGGGGGTCTTGGGCACACTGGTGGTGAGGTGAGCGAACTGTATACTCCAAGATGATTAATGTCAACACCATTGTAAATGCACTAACTGAACTACTTTTATTTTGCTTTTTGAAAGGGTCACACTCAGCAATGCTCAAGGGATGCTCCTGGCTCTACACTCAAGAATCACTTGGCAATGCTCAGGGGAACACATGGAATGACTGGGATTGAACCTGGGTCAGCTGCATGCAAGGGGAACAAACAACCTACCCTCTGTACTATCACTCTGGACCACAATACGTTTTTACATTATTTTTAAAAGAGCCAGAGTGATAGTATAGTGTGGAGGTCATTTGCCCTGCAGGTGGCTAACCTAGATTTCATCCTTAGTACACCATGTGGTCCCCTAAGCCCACCAGGAACAGTCCATGACTGCAGAGTCAGGAGTAAGTCCTGAGCACATATGGATATGATCTCAAAACAATCAATCAATAAGTTAATAAATAGATAAATAAATAAATGATTGAACGAAACATATAAATAAATAAATCACTATCACTATATTCCTGTTCATCATTGATTTGCTCCAGCGGGCACCAGTAACATCTCCATATGACCTGTGCATGCAAGTAGAGCCCCAGGGCACCTGCTTGCTCCAGGAACATAAAGAGCCTCAAACCATTCCATCAGGTCATGGGAATGAGGTCTATAATTGTTACTGGTATCTGGCATATCAAATACTGGCTCTCACTGTGCCCAGTCTCTCATGAGGTGCCCGGGAGGGATGGCAGGTTCCTAGCCCTGGCCCGCCACCCCAGCAGAGCCTCACAACAAGCCAGACAACCCTCGCTCCATGAGGATATCCATTTTCCACATCTGGACTTCCCCCTCATCAGAACTCCACCCAGCAAATATAATAAATAAATATAAATTAAATGATATAAATAAATAAACGTTAAGAAAAATCGAGCAGGATGGTTGAGTCAAGTTGGGAAAAGGTCTTGAGGCCACACTCGGGCACCCTTGGCTTTACTCACAGGCTCTGTCAAGCTAAGTCAGAAGCCAAGTGATGCAGAGTGGGATTAGAGAGAAGGTTTTGCAGGGCATGAAACTGAAGGCAGGAGACCAAGTAGCAGGCAGTGGCAGACCCGGGGCCGCCATCACTGAGCGCTGCCCTCCATTCACCCTCCAGTCTTCTTCCCTAGTGGAAAGCTTTGTTTTTTAAGTTCACACCCAGAGGCCCCACATTCCCAACTCTCCTGACTAGGACATGGAGCCCAGAGGAAGAGATGCTGGTCACTGCGTTTGGAGACTGTTGGTATCTCCATGCACCTCCCCACTGACGGGGGGAACCACGCCGAGAAGCCAGTTCTAGCCATCCTGGGAACCCTGCTGGCAGTACCAGCAAGATGCCCCCTTTCCTTCACACAGCCCAGGAATCCTGGCCACGGGATTTCTTCCTGAACACAGTCTGCGTCATGGACACTGAGAATCCATGGTGCCAACTAGGTAAAGTGGAAAAATTATGATTCTAAGGAGAGCAGTGCTAGTCTTATTGCTGTTTGTGATCCCTGTGAAGAGAGAATATGCTAACAGAGGAACTTAGGTAATAAATAGAAATCTCAGAAAATATTGATGAGATAATATGAAACTGGTCATGTATTCACCCTATTCTTTTGAATATATGGAAATATTATGTACAGTGTGCACAAGCTTTCCATTTCCTAGGGGAGATTTATTGTTGTTATTCTTTGTGTTTTAATTTCCTGACATGAAAGTGTCTTATCAAGCTTTAACAATGCTCAGACAAAATGTCCTTGTAATGGGGGTGGGGCATATCTCACCTTGCCAAATCCCTGGAGCCCCATCCACACCACACAACTGCTGCCTGCTAATGGCCCAACTCCACTGCTTCGTGACTACAGACACATGAAACATATGGTAATTCCAGGTACTCCAATTTTCAGGCTTAGAATTCTGGGGAATTCTCACAGTGGGGAGGGAAAGGTCCCCTCAACCCATACTTAGGAAGCCATGCAAAACCCATATTCTACAGCCACTACCTCATAAATTCACTGGTGCAGTTCACAGATACCATAGTTTCTAGAGCGCAACCCCTCCAAATACCACAGTATTGACATCCAGAAGGACTACACTAAATTAGATGGGAAATTAACATAGACGCCGCCAACTCAGCTCAATAAACAAAAGTAATAATGCAGAAGTTTCAACTAGCACAGCTCAGTAAACCCTCAGACAAGGACTTAACTACCTCATGGTGAGATATAAAGATTTTCACAAATTTTCTCTTGCTAAACTATTGGTTTTTACAATTTCATTAGCCATTTAGTAGTAATAAGCAGTATAAAATAATTGTTTAATACCTGCTAAGAGGTCTTACTTGGGGAGGTTAGGAAAACGGAGTATTAATGGAGGGATGGTCACTCAGGTGGATGGGGTTAGTGTTGAAACACTGAGTGCACCTAACAACTGTTTCATGAACAATTTTGTAAGCCATATGACTAAGCAAAGTGAAAAAAAATGTATTTTTTTAAACTGACTAATAAAATTTTGCATTTTAAAATTATCCATGGAATGATAAGGTTTGTAATTTTGTTTTCTTGATATTTTTGAGGCAGGAAACTGGACACTACCTAGATCAAAGAAATACTCCAGTATTAATATTTGGTAGCAATATTTCATTAGAAAAAAATTATAATTCAATTTTTTGGTATCAATTTCCCATGAATTTGTTAAGTGAGTGAGATTTTGAGGAATTTTCTATACCTACAAGGCTGCTATCCACTACCTGGATAAAAAATATTCCATGTAAACATTTCTCCTTGTGTTATCAAAACTTTTCAGTGTTGACTTTGAAATACACTTTATTCTTTCATTAATTCAAATCAAACATATTTTTATTGATGTTTTGTTTAATTATCTCAGTTAATCCTGCACGGCAGAGCCTGGCAAGCTACCCGTGTTGTATTTGATATATATGCCAAATACCAGTAACAATTATAGACTCATTCCGAATGGATTGAGGCTCTTTATGTTCCTGGAGCAAGCAGATGCCTTGGACTCTACTAGCATGAGCCAGGACATATGGAGATGTTACTGGGGCCCGCTCGAGCAAATCGATGATGAACGGGAAGACAGTGATACAGTGATCTCAGTTAATGGGGTTGTAACTATTTACAAAGAATCAGAGTTCAGTCAACTCAAGACAATAATTTGTGTTTATTAATGGGAAAGTAATCTAAATAAAAATTTAGAAACATTAATCAATTGGTTATGTATTTCAGGTCATCAACTAAGATTTGAAATCAATTATGCAAGTCTATGGAAAAATATAAAAAAAGTTTTGCCCCATTATTTTTGTCTTGGGACCACACATTACTGTACAAAGGACTTACCCCTAGCTCTGTACTATGGATCACTGCTGGAAGGCTCAGGGGGCCATATAAGGTTCTGAGGATTGAACCTGGGCCTGCCACATGTCAGAAAGTGCCCAATCCACTGTTCTGTTGCTCCAGTTCCTGCTATACTGTTTTTATTATTGAAAATTAGTAAAATATCTTATCTGCAAGGACCAAAGAATATACTATATGTACTAAACTATTGAGAAAATTACATTGAACTAAAAAATAAGTTGAATTCTCAAGGAAATGATCCTTAAAATGTCTTCAGTGATTTCACTTCAGAAGCAAAGATAATAAAAACAAAATTAACAAATGATACTGTATCAAACATAAACAGTTTCACATGGAAAAAGAAACCTGACCTAAAATTAAAATGCACCCTACTGAATGGGAGAAAATATTTTCACACAATATATCAGATAAAGGGATAATCTCTAAGATTTTTTAAAGCACTAACAAATTTAAACAACAAAAAAGATTCCATCAGTCCCAGAAAAGATAGGGAAAATAGATGAACAAACACTTCTGCAAGGGACCAGAGTGATAATCCAGTGGGTAAAGCATTTGCCTTGTATGCAGCTGACCCGGATTTGATCCCTGGCACCCTATATGGTCTCCTGAGTACCACAGGAGTAATTCCTGAGTACAGAGCCAGGAGTAACTCCTGGACATTTCTGGGTGGCTGTGACCCAAAAAACAAAAAATAAAAAAACTCACTTCTGAAAGAAATAGCCTAGAAGGTCTATAAAATACTGCTCATCATTATATATTGTTAGGGAAATTCAAATCAAATCAAGAATATCTCATTTTGCAGCAGGGAGAATGGCATGTTAAAACAAGAGTGGAAGTAGTGTGGGCAGGGATGTAGTGAAAAAAGAAACTCATTTACTGTTGCAGGGAATGTAATCTGGTTTATTTCAGTGAAAATATGAAGATTTCTCCAAAAGAGTAAGAATAGAGCTTCCATACAATCTTGAAATTCCACTTCTTGGAAGCAAATCTATTTGAAAAGACATATACACACCTAAGTTCTTTACATAATTTAGTACAATACCAGGATATGGAAACAACTCAAGGGTCAGACAACAAATGAACGGTTCAAGATGTTCAATGGAATACTATGCTTATGTAAGAAAATATGAAATTATTCAATTCACTGTAATATAAAGAGGTTTGGAGAGCATATCGAAAGTGAAATAACTCAGGAGAAGAAGGAAAATTATCAGACAATCTTACTCACCTGTGAGATATTGAGTCAAAAGAAGAGAACAAACAGTACTGAGAAATGAAAAGCATTGACATTGAAAATATAAAACTGTTACTGAACAGTGGGGGGCAATGAAGAAGGCAAAGGAGACCAGGCTACAAGAAACCCAGGGGAGTGGCGGAGGCCTGTGGACACTTTGGTGGTGGTTGGATGTGGCAATACCATAAACCTTAACAGTATTGAAATTACCCGAACTATAATACAACTAATTTAAAAGAAGAAAAAATACAATATTAAAAACACCTCAAATATTCAAGTCCACTAACCATATGTGTTACGGATTAAAAATAAATATGGGAGGAAGAATTGTGCTCCCCCTCAGGGAGGTCTCAAGGCCCCAGGGCCAAGGGACCTCCTGTGTATTCCATAGCTTGAACATTACTTAGGAGGTAATGTTCTCCTAAGGGGTTACCATGGCAGCAGAAGTCTGGGCCTAACTGGGTCCGGTTCACTACTCACTGTCCATTAGGTGCCCGGCCTGTGTCCTGGCCGATACTGATCCCCCTAACCTGTTGGCAGAATAACAAGCAAGGCTAGAGGTTCCTGAAGGTTATTCTTTAATGTTTCTTTGTTTTGTCTCTTTGCTTGCTCTCTGGACCTCTCCTGGACCTCTGTCATTCCGGTGGTTTTCCCTCTAGGCTGCACTCTCTTTGGGGGTCTGTGCATGCTCCTTTCCTCAGGGTTTCTTACTTCCGGATGTCTCTTTATGCTTCTGATCCTCTCTCAGGATGTCTCTTTTCAGGACCTTTTCCTTAGGTCCTTTCAGCTCAGGGCATTTTTGTTTAGGGCTTCTTTTCTCTGGACTCCTCGGCTTTGTCCTTATCCATTTCCCTAGTGACCTCGTTTTATCTTTGCTACCATGTCTTGTGTCACTGAAGTCATCTAAGTCTTTGAGTTCCTCAGTGGTGCCCAACTGCCAACGATCCTAATAGTAGCCCTGAAGCTCTGCAGTCCTGTAGCTTTGAGGCCAGCCCTCCGGCTCAGGGACCAGGCCCTATGGCCCTAGTGCTGGCCCTTAGACCTAGGCATCAGGAGCAGCTTCTCCTCCCTGGTGCTGGTTATCCCGCTCAGGCACCAGGGGCTCCAGGGCTTAGGTGCTGACCAGGCACCAGAGGCTGCTGCTCTCCTGGGCCCCTATTTATAGTCTCGGCCAGGTTCAGAACCCTGGCCTCAACTGTCTTAACAGACCTTGGGAGATACTGTGCCTTTAAGATCCCACACATATGCACGATTAATTGATAGAAACAGATAAAATCATAAACTTACTACAGGAACATAAAGAGCCTCAAACCATTATATTAGGTCATGGGAATGACCTAATGTAATTATTACTGGAATTTGGCACATCAAATACAACACGGAAGCTTGCCAGGCTTGCCGAGTAGGAGGCAAACACTTTTAAACACCTCCAAATAAAGCATTTATTGATGAACGCGCGCCGCTATGCGGCGTGCGAGCCGGGCTGTGATGTGCTGGTCTGCTGGGTGGAGTTCTGACGAGAGGGAAGTCCAAATGTGGAAAATGGCGGTGCCCATGGAGTGAGGGGGTGGTCTGGCTTGTTGTGAGGCTCTGCCGAGGTGGTGGGCCAGGGCTAGAACCCGCCATGCCTCCCGACTGCCTCACGAACAGCTAGGCACAGGGAGAGCAAGGAACAGCTCTGCCCCATGTCTGAGAGTCTCTGGACCAGCATACCTGGGCCGGATATATGTTTGAAAGCAAAGATTATCCCTGTTAAAATATGAGAACAGGTTTATATTCACTGCTTTTTCTTACAGCATTTACATTTGAAAAGTTGCAATTGTAAGTATATTATTGTCTTGAAACATATACCACTTTCTTTAAAAATTAGACAAAATCCAGGTATAAGACAATGCAAGTACATGTAAACGAGATAGAATAAGATGAACTTGTCCCTTCACCCCATCCAGAAGAAGCCAAACTTTAAATTCCCTAGAATCTGTTCAGAAATATAGTGAAATATAGTGCCATGAGGCTAACCACTGCTTACAAATTCCTCAAGGCAAGCAAAGCAAGCCTTTAATGACCAACACCAGCAAGTGGGAGAGTACTTTTAACCTTGGCATTGCAAATATTAAGGCATACTGCCCTCTAAATGACCTACCAGGAGTAGCAGTAATGAGCAATTCTGCCACCTCTGTGGGGCCTCGAGCCCTTGATGTTCACTTGGCATGTACCACCTGTTGTAATGTGTGCCAAAACTTGGAACCTTGTACAGCAAACTCCAATTAAGCGTGTACATACCAGAAGACAGTGAAGTTCTCTTGGAACCCTGTGAGGTGTCTCTAGACCATAGACAAAAAGGCTTTTCTCAGTAAGGCAATGCTCTCACTTTCAATGCAGCTGAGTTAAACATTCTGTCATCCTCCCTTCAGGGAGTCAGCCAGGAGACTTGTTTTCTGTGCTTTCTCCTTTGTGTCCAAGTACATGTCCCAATAATATCCGGTCACCTTATGAATTCCTGTTGTGTTCAGAGCCAGAGAACCTAAGTCTGTAACTAGGGTCATCTCTTTAAACTCTCACATCAAAGAGGGATGCTTCTATTTCCCAATTTCCGTGGGAGGGTAGAATGCCAACTTTAGTAGCCCAAACTACCTGCTGTCATACTGATGAGCTTATTTTGCCTCTGGATAAAGCCATTAGTTAACACAAAATGATCGCCCAAATTCCCTGGTGAATCCTGGATGAATAAATGATGCTTCAAATTCTCTCCCTTGAGGACTAATTATTACATATCTGGAGAACATATATGTAAATTATCAAGTGCCTAACTCTATAGAAGCCTGTGATGGCAAGAGGGGTCAAGTCACTGCAGCAGTTGCTAGGGCATCAGCGAGATAGTACTGCAGTTAAGAGAGACCACAAGGGAGGGAATCAGGGGACATTGGTGGTGGGAAATGGGCCCTGGTGGAGGGATGGCTGCTGGAACACAGTATGTCTGAAGCCCAAACATGAACATCTTTGTAATTGTATATCTCATGGTGGGATAATAAAAAGTTTAAAAAAATAAAAATATTTTTAGTACTAAAAAAAAAAAGAGGAAACAGAGAGATAGTGTTTCAGATAAGGCTCTTGCTTTACATGAAGTCAATCTAGGTCTGATCTCCAAGCATTTTCAGGAGCTATCTACAGGTGAAGAGCCAGGAGTCAGCACTGAGAACAGCTTGGTGTGGCTCCCAAACTAGCAACAACAAAAGAGCAATTCCAAACATCAAACTAAAACACTACTGGAGCTTTGAGTCTTTCAATTTGTATTGTCTTCATAACTAGGAAGATTCCTCTCTCAGACATAAAAAATCTAAAATTCAAACTTGCTATTATGTTGCTCAGTCAGAATGTTAAGAATTCTCACATGCCAAAGACATACTTTGCTGCATATAGTGTCCAAGGTTCAATCCCTAAAGCCCCGTCCAGAGTAAACCCTGAGCAGAGAGTAGGAGTAGGTTCTGAGCACTGCTAAGTGGGTAAAAAAGAAAAGAAAAAATATATCACCTAAATTATTTTTCTAATGAAAATAGCCCCCTTTTTTCCAACTGCATAGAAGTAAAAAATTAACTAGGGAACAGGAGAGAACACGAATTGCATTAACATTGTATTCAAGAAATTCTCAGTTAAACCCTGAAAATATTGGGTTATTTTCCTTTTTTCTATTCAATGACAATTATTTTTATTTTAGTTAACCTTTTCAGAGATTTTTTTGGGTTTGGAAAAGATCTTGTTAATTATATCTTCATAACAGTAAAAAGTGAATTCATTTATAAATGGGTTTTATCACTTCCCAGGTTGTCACCAGCGGTGCGCCATGCCATAATGGCTTCCATTACAGAATGCTGGTCTTGCTTCTTCAAAATGAGTTATTTAAACTTGAGCCTTCAATCAGTAACTTCGATGTGTGCTGAAGAGCTCTGGGCTTATTCATGAATGTTCAGCCCCTTTTCTGATGATGATTGTGCTGTTAAAAACATTTCTCCATAAGGATATTTTTATTGTTTTTCCTTCATCAGTTTGCCCTAGGTCCTTTTCAGATCTTCAGTTTCACCCCACTGACACATTACTTCCGTCAGAGCTTACAGTCTAAGTAGTTTCCCTCAGTGCTCTTTTCTTAGTAGCTTTTCCTAGTCTCAGATGGTTTCCATGAGATGGAAATTAGCATACCTTGTGCTGCTGAATTAGGTTTATTTAAAATAACTCATTTTTTGCCCTAGTTTCAGAGTAAGAATAACTTTTCATTAAAAATAGATGCTATGCTATGAGCTATTGTTTTTCATTCTAAGGTGGTAGAAAATCCAAGGTAGTAGCAATCTTCCTTGGACAATCTCTTCAATCAACTGGTCAGTACTACACTGAAACTGGCAATTAGAAGCATCAGTCAATTGTGTTCTAGCTTCCTATTTTCAGTCTGTCACTAGGATTGTGACATCCCAAGTTTGAAGCGTCAGCAGCAATGACAGAAAGACCTTACATAGCATGTGGTGATGTTCACTAACAATGACCCTGTATTTATTTCCAAATATGATTCCCAGATGTACATACCACCCAGAACAGGAGTCTGGTTTAATTAGAGTATTCTGTTAGGCAGTGACTCGATCAGAAAGGGAAGAAAGGATGTGATCTGTATCAGATTCCACTGACAGAGCAGTCACCCCACTTCACAGTGACTTAAATTATGTCTTGGCTACTATTATGTTAAAGAAATAACCACTTAGTTTTGATAAAAGCCCTAGTTGATGGTCTCATGAGGGACACTGTCGGCTTTTCTCCTATGATTGAGCAACATTATTAAGGTTGCTGGACACATAAATTGTTTCTCTTCAGAACTCTTCTTCACTGGCATAAGTTCAATAGTTTTATCTACGTTAGACCTTGTTTTTTAGTTTGAAAACTGTAAATTAGTGCACTGTGTTGAAACCATCACAACTTAAAAAAAATCTGTTTCTTCAAAGGAGACTAAGGCACAAAGCAGAGAGAAAAAAGTCTCTTTAGAAAAACGATGTTGGTAAAAAACTGGAGAGCCACACCTAAAGAATAAAACTGAGTCTCAGAGCACATACAAAATTAACTCAAAGTGAATGAATGACTTATATATTAGACCCAAAGCGTAAAATACATCAAAGGAAAGTCAGGAAATACTTGATGATATTGGCTTCAATGTTTTACTTACTTTACTTAGGGTTCCACTTCATTGGCAAGAGAAACAAAATCATAAACACACAATCTTATTATTATACCTGAAATCAAAGCATCTACACAACAAAAGAAACTGCAATTAAAACAAAAAGATATTTTATACAATGATAGAAAATATTCACACACTAGACATATGACAAAGGACTAATATTCAAGATATATAAATAATTCACAATATGCAATAACAACATAAAAATAGTCCCAGAAAAAATAAGTGAAGAGAAAAACAGTCTTCACTAACAGACGCACAGATTATTAACAGAGACATGGCAAAAAACTCATCATCACTGATAATAAGGGAAATGTAAAGTAAAACAATGAGATATTACCTAACACCTATGGAATTGGCCTAAATAAAAGCCAGGAAGCAATAAGAGTTGATAGGGACATAGTATGAAAGAAAATCTTATTATCTGTTAATGGAAAGTACATCTGTCCAGCCCCAATCAAAACATTATGAAGATTTATTAGAAATTTTAAAAGAGCCAAACAGTACAGCAAATAAGACTCTTTCCTCACATGTGGCCAAAGGAGGTCTAGTTTCAGTACCACATATGGTCCCCCAGACTTCATCAAGACCAATCCCTGAACACAGAGCCAGGGGTAAGCCCTGAACACTACCAGATGTGACCCAAAAACAAACTTAAAATGAGATACACCATATAATACAATAATTCTAGCCTCAAACACCTAATCAAAGAACAAAAAACAATTTCTGAAGATATATGCCTACTTATGTTCAGAGATTGCAGATTATTTATCATATTTGAGATCAGGAACAGTAAAAATTCCCAGTGACAGATGAGGGATCAACAAGATGTATAACATGAATACCAGTCAGCTATAGGAAGAGATAGAATATTTCATATAATATGGATGATATTTGAAGAAGCAGTGTTAATCAAAATAAGTAAGAAAGAAAAGAAACATATCCTGAATAACTGCCCATATGTGGGGCATAAAGAGGTTAAGCAAGAAGATGGACAATGTCCAACTAAAACTAATGCTTAGATTTCTTACCACAGAAATGGTGTGTCTGGCTTCTCAAAGTATGCAAAATTGATACCACTTCTCTTACTTGAAGATTTCTAGCACAGCCATATTCTAGGATGGATGTCCTAGTCTCATAGCAATAATGTTCCCCAATCAATATTTTGGACCACTGAACCACTGTGAATTCCACACAACAAAACTGTCATGAAAAACCATCCCCTTGCTGGGGATCGAACCTGGGTTGGCAAGGCAAACACTCTGCACTGTACTATCGCTTCCATCCCGAAAAATTATTTTAGTGCCTGGCTCTGGACCTCACAAAGCCAAACCATATTCTCCCACCCCACCCCAAATCCACTGAGATAAATCAACTACTGCATTTCAAGTACTCCAGTGTAAGTACAGATAGAAAGAAATCAACACATTGACATCGATGCTTTCCACTGGCAGCTCACACTTGGATGTGGTTTAATTAACACAAATCGCAGCTCTGTGTCCTTAAGTTAAACTGGTAGCAGAAAACCTGGCCCACCAGTAAGCAAAGATAAAGGAAAAGTTATCTTGTATGAAAAGCAACCAAAATGAAACTGAATATTGTAATAAAAATATGCGAACAGAAAAAAAAAGAAAAACCATCCCTTGTGGATAAATGGAAACTTCTATTCACTATTTCTGGCATTGTAATTTGATCTACATTTTTAAGTATTGGAAAACAGTCTGGAAGATTTAAAAAAATTTAAAAACAGAACCACTTGAAGATTCAGTTATTCCACTTCTGAGTAATTATCCAGAGAAATTAAAGAAAAGAAAAAGAATTGATGCCCGCCACCCCAGCAGAGCCTCACAACAAGCCAGACAACCCCCCCCCACTCCATGAGGACCTCAATTTTTCCACATCTGGACTTCCTCCTCGTCAGAACTCCACCCAGCAGACCAGCCTATCACAGCTGGCTTGTGGTTCATCAATAAATGCTGGATTTTGAGATGACTACAAGAGCATGCTACCCGCACGGCAGAGCCTGGCAAGCTACCCGTATCGTATTTGATATGCCAGATACCAGTAACAATTATAGACCTCATCCCCATGACCTGGTGGAATGGTTTGAGGCTCTTTATGTTCCTGGAGCAAGCAGGTGCCTTGGGCTCTACTTGCATGAGACAGGTCATATGGAGATGTTACTGGTGCCCGCTTGAGCAAATTGAAGATGAACGGGAAGACAGTGACAGTGATAGTGATACCTGCACACTGTCAAAGAATATCAAATATTGTTCCCTTTTATTAATATAACTCATGTGAAATAATTAATCACAGAAAATGGAAGTGAAATTGGGATGGCCAGGAATTAAGAGAAGAAAAGATGGGGAATAAGTATTCAATATTTATGAAATTAAGCTAGGTAGAAATGTTGTTGATGATTCCTTAAAGTCTATAACCATACCACCCTGAGCACTTCATACTCCATCTGATAATTTTTTAACAGCATTATGTTCATCACTAACAATAGCATATAATTAACACTCTTTAAAAAAATTGTCAGGAGGGGAACCTCATGGTCTATGATATTTATTACCATAGGATAAAAAGAGCAAACATCCTGGGACACTGCATTGAAACATGTGCTGTCACAGTGAATTGTCGCCACTCACCCCAGCTATGATGATGTTTCTCACTCCTAGCCCTGCCCCATAGTCAACCACCAGCATTTTGCAAGTTATTAACCACCAGCATTTTGCAAGTTATTAAATAGAAAAGAGAAATTACAGATACCTCAAAACCTCACTTTCCTTTATAATTCAATCAATTATACTGTGTACTTCACAGATTTGCTGGCTGAAAACCATGTATTATGTTAAGAATGCATAATTGTTGTCTTATATTTAGTTAACACACTCTAATTACAGCAATGACACTAAGCAATATGCTCCTTGAGTTGGTGAGTTTATAGGATCAGCTTTGATATCTCTGTGTTTAAATGGATTTTTGCTTTTTGGAAGTGACTTCAGCACAAACAGAAAGAGCAGCAAGGAGTTTTTTTGTTTGTTTTTTTTTTGCTTTTTGGGTCACACCCGGTGCTGCTCAGGGGTTGCTCCTGGCTCTGCACTCAGGAATCACTCCTGACAGTGCTCAGGGGACCATATGGGATGCTGGGGATTGAACCCAGGCCGGCATGGGCCAGCCGCCTGCAAGGCAAAACACCCTACCTGCTGGACTATCTCTCAGGCCCAGCAAGGAGATTTTTATGGATCCCAAGGACTAATCCCTTCTTCCGAGATTATATCTTATGTAAAACACTGGAGAGAAAGAGTGGGGGCTGGTATAAGGTAATACATCTTAATTTCATGGGCTTCATGTAATCTAAATGGTACCCACAAGGTCCTTCTTATTTATTATCTGCACCAGGGTGATTTTGAGTATCTTGTTCTCTGAATACTGAAAAGGTCACACTCCCCTGCTTGAGGGCAAACTAGTATAATCCTTCCTATAATCTCAAAAAATAGTCTCAACATAGACAGGGTGGTAGTCTCCTGGTAAATTATAACTGTCCCACTCTGAATCCAGTGGGTATAAAGAGGAGCTGTGCCCAATCTGGATAACACAGAAGTCTTAGCAGATGTATAATAAATAATAAGTCAGAAGTTATTCATTCAGAGTCAATGTGACTTCTGTAACTGCCACACCCTCCATCAGTGTTTACATAGAGGAGAGATCTCATTAGTATGAACCCTGGCTTAAGAACATGTAAATAGATTAAGCTGTGAGTGGCTCAAACAGCAAAGCTCCAAGCTAGCTAGGCCTGTCATCCAACAACTCTTCCTTTTTTGTTTAAAAAAAATAAAAACACGAATATTCTAAATAATACATACAGAGAAGTTACACAGAAAAGGAACAATTCCAATCACAAGGTAATATCATATGTTGTCCCAATGTCCAAATATATTTTTGAACCTAGAGTAAAGTTCATAGTAAACTGTCTCTGGCTGTTTCATCATAACTGACTACAGCCTGTATTGCCATAAATTAGTGAGAGTCAATTTTCCCTATCTTATATGAAGTCACGTGTCTGGAACAAAGTCTGAAGAACTGATTCTGGAATAGCAACATCAGTGAAAATGGAATGAGTCTCAGGAGAGCAATAGTTCAATGAATTATCAGGAGTACTGGAACAGGTGTCTGGAACATTGGTGTGTGCATCTGAGCACTGGAACAGGCATCTGGAATACTGGAATGGGTTCTGGAATGCTGGAACAAATGTCTTGTGATGCATCATCAGCAAGGGAACGTTGGCACTGGAAACCATACCTGTAATTGAATTTAAGCATGATAAAAACACTTTCCAAGGTAAATCACAAATAGAGATCTTAGGAACTTTGGCAGGAATCCAAGTCCAGAATGGAAAGAAGAAAATAAAGAAAATAAATAGTGAGATAAGTATGAAAATTGATGAATCCAAATTTGATGAGTCTAGTAGGTCAGCAATGGAGCTGATGAATCCAATAGAGGTTTGTAGTGGTCATAAATTAAGAAGGTAGTAGTTTAGACATAACATAGATACAACATTAATCACAAACATAATGGTGACCACCCCCACACACACACACACACACACACACACACACACACACTGATCGATCAGTATATTACAGCTGTATAGGGGTGATAAATGATAATGAATCAAGCACTTCATGAGTATAAAGCCAGCAAATATGATGGTGAGAAAGTGTCCTTTCCTGTGAATAGAAACATTAGAGAAAAATCCTTTTTGCAAATTATTACATTTTTTGTAGTGAGCACTGTTTTAGGAGTATTAGAGTATTGAGTTCATGACACGACTGTACTGCGTACCAATATCTTATCTGGTGAACAGAATCATTAGGAAAACTTTTCTCATTGATTTAGCAAACCTTTTTGTAATGAGCACTGCGTTGAGAGTCCAGATTATTATGTGCCATAGAAGGAATCTATAGCAGCCAAGTTCTTTTCCTGTAAAAATTTTAAAATGTCTATAAACAAGAAATATTAGAAAACTCATTAATTGTTTAACCATTTTTGACATAGAACACTATATCCAGAGTTCACCTTTTTCTGCTTTGTTTTTTTGTAAAAAGAAAGTTTATCTTCAGCTATAGCATCAACAGGCTGCAAGGCAAGATTATTATTGTAAGTGAACCAGGTGTAAGAGGTTTAAACAGTAGTTTGCGACTTCTTTCTGAGACTTTATTTTGGAAGAATTAGGCGTTGTCTGAATCTTGGAGAACTCGAGTTTTAATGAGACATAGTGGGACCAGAAGCCTCTTGGCAGGGTTGCTATCTGTAGAAACATAGGCATATCCTTTTCCTCAGATGAGAAGGTTACCTGCTGTCCATTTATCATCAATTTTCACCCAGATAGGTGAATTGATTGGTTTCTGAGCCTGTGTATCTTCTTGATAATGTCCTTCAGCAGCTGTGTATGACTCACCCTGAGGTAAATTTAAGAAATTTAAGGTAAATAATGTTAAAGAGTTCATTAGAGGCATACTTGTCTTTTGTTGTTTTAATAACTGTGTTTTGAGAGTTCTTTGAGCACATTCAACAATACCTTGTCCTTGGGGGTTATATGGAATTCCTGTAATATGTTTGATCTTCCATTCTTCGCAAAAAGGATTTCAGGTTTTGCTGGTGCAGGACTATTATCTGTTTTTATGGTATAGGGAATACCCATAATAGAGAAGCACTATCTTCCCGTTCATCATCTATTTGCTCGAGCGGGCACCAGTAATATCTCCATATGTCCTGTCTCATGCTTGTAGAGCCCAAGGGCATCTGCTTGCTCCAGGAACATAAAGAGCCTCAAAGCATTATATTGATCATTTGATCACTTGAATCCTGTTATTCATCGATTTGCTCGAGCGGGCGCCAGTAACATTTCCATTGGACCCTATCACGTGCCAATGTAGCCCAATGGCATTTAAGCATTATATTAGGTCATGGGAATGATCTAATATAATTGTTACTGGTATTTGGCATGTCAAATACGACACAGGCAGCTTGCCAGGCTTGCCGTGCGGGTGGCATACTCTAGTAGTCACCTCTAAATACAGCATTTATTGATGAACCACGTGGCCAAGCGGCCAGGCTGTGATAGGCTCCACTGCTGGGTGGAGTTCTGACGAGGGGGGGAGGTCTGGATATGGAAGATGACGGCCCTCATGGAGTGGGGGAGGTCGTCTGGTTTGTTGTGAGGCTCTGCTGGGGTGCACGCAGTCCAGGGCTAGATTCTGCCATCCCTCCCGGGTGCCTTGTGAGCAGCTGGGCACAGGGAGAGCAAGTAGCAGCTCTGCTCCATGTCTGTGAGTCTCTGGATCAGCATACCTGGGCCGGATTGAAAAAAAACTGCTGCAGGGTGGGTGTCGATGATCCGGGCTGTGATAGGCTCATCTGCTGGGTGGAGTTCTGACGAGGGGAAGGTCTGGATGTGGAAGATGGTGGCCCTCATGGAGTGCCCCACTCCATGAGGGCAGCCATAGAGAAGCACTGAAGTAAAAAATAACAAACAGATTTAGCTCTTTCAGAAGTCATCGGAACATCCCATATGATACAAGAATATGTATCAATGACCACATGAAGGAAAGGCTTGTTTGGGAATAAGCTAGTATGTGTTACATCAATTTGTCATAACTCGTTTGTCTGTAAACCTTGAGAATTAGCTCCGGCCACATGATATGTACAATGTAAAGGAGGACAGACAGGACAATTATGCACAATTTGCCTAGCTTGTCTCCATGGGATGCCATGGTGTACATGAAAGCGGCGGGCATTTGTATGTAGAGTTTGGTGTTTTTCCTCAGCTGATTTAAATACAGGTGCTGCCAAGAGATCAGAAGCTGCATTTCCTTGAACCATCTGTCCAGGGAGGCCAGAGTGCGAGCGGATGTGTTAAATATATATATATTTATGTATATGTGTATATATATATATATTATGTATATGTATATATATATATATATATATATATATATATATAGGGAATGTTTTTTTTCAGAGAAGATTTTGCAGTTTCTGGAATAGCTCCTGAATTATGGGGTTATGGGCATTTAACGAAGCAGTGACAATTCCAGAAAATAAACCAACTACATATACTGAATCACTCACCACATTACATGGGCCAGATATATGGGAATGTAAATGCATCAGGGTGGCGAGTTCCACTTTTTGAGCAGATTTATAATTTGTATGCACTGTTGTGGTGAATGAAGGACCAGTAATTCCACCCCTTCCTGATGAGGAGCCATTAATATAATACATTGGAGCATCAGGAATGGGTGAAGAACAGACAATGGTAGAAATTACAAAAGGATTCCTTTTTATAAATTCTCAGGTTTTTCCAGATGGGTAATGATAAGATATTTCTCCTGAGATATATGCTAAGGCTCTTTGAAGGATTTCACTGAGTGGTAAAAACAGCTTCAATTTCTTTTTTAGGTTCAGGTAAAACAATTACATGAGGCTCTTGTCCAAGCAATATTTGATTTCTTAATATTTCCTTAATTATAAGGTTGGCTATTATCTCACGATAAGGTATAGCAGTACAATTCTGCTTGTTATGTAAGTAAACCCATTCTAATGGTCCATATAATTGAGCTATAGCAGCTGTTGGAGATTCTGAAGTGTTAAAGACCAATAACCATACTTTTTCTTTGGAATTAAATCTGGACAGGTAAGATTTTTTAAGCCGATTCATAAAAAAGTATAATTCCTTCTGAGCTTCAGGAGTTTATTGCAGAATCACCTTCAAGGGTGTGGAACAAATTGCTAAGCTCACAGTTAGGAATCCCAAGGGAGGGGTGCACCCATTTGATATCTCTCAACAGTATTTGAAAATCATTCAAGGTTTTGAGCTTCTTTTGACTAATGCAGATTTTTTTGAGGACGCACTGTAGTGCGGTCAAGAGCATAGCCCAAATATTCATATGGAGGCTGCATATGAATTTTCTCCATAGCTACTTGTAAACTAGCCTCGGATAAAACTGTCATTACTTCATTATACAAATTCGGAATTATTACAAGCTAGCAAGATATCATCCATGTAGTGAATAATGTATGCACCAGGAAATTTAGCATGAGTAGGTCACAAAACCTCATCAACAAAGTGTTGACACATTGTAGGTGAATTAGTCATTCCTTGTGGCACTATTGTCCATTGAAACCTTCATAAAGGGCCTTTATGGTGAATAGAAGGTACTGAAAACCAAACCGTTTACGATCATCTGGATGGATAGGTATGTTGTAGAAAGTCTTTTAATCTATGATAATTAGTGGCCAATCTTTAGGAATAGCTGCTGGAGAGGGGGAACCCAGGTTGCAGAGCTTCCATGGGGACCATTGTGAAATTGAATGGTCAATCCCTTAGGCCAATCAGGAAACGCCATTTGATTGATTTTTTTCTATATCACAAAAACTGGAGAATTCCATTCTGAAAACGATTGTTCAATATGTCCTAAATTCAGCTGTTTTTTCCACTAAGTATGTCAGCACCTCTAACTTTTTGATGTTGAGAGGCCACTGTGGTGTCCATATAGGTTTGTCAGATTTCCACTGAATAAGGATAGGTGGTGGGTGCTGAACCACAGTGGCCCCAATTTTAAAGGGTCACTCTCTGAATAAGGCTCATTAGGGAGAGCTGGAACAGGTACCTGATAGGGGATTGAAGAAGGCATGTGAAACACTATTCCCCACTGCTCCAGCATGTCTCAACCCCATAAATTTAAAGGTATGGGGGTTATGTAAGGCTGGCCCATGGCTATGTTCCCTTCAGGGCCAATACAAGGCAGTTATCTGAGAAGTTATCGGAGAAGAGAAGAAGAAATATTGCCTACCACACTCAGGCTATGGGACATTTTCTTCACAGTTCAGTTAGAGGGTCAATTCTTGGTGGAGATTATGGATATGTCTGTCCCTGTATCCAACATTGCCATTCTCTACATATTACATTCTGAACTGCTTTCTGGTTCAGAGATGCAGCCCCTCCCTATCTACTAGGGAGTCAGCTCTGGCATTGTGAAACTTGAGCCAAAGGGCCAGCCTGAAGATCTGCATTTCAATATGGTCATTTACCTCTCTAGATAGCCCAGCCCATGATGGGCTGGGCTGAAAGTTTGGGGCAGGCTTCTACCTGCCCAAAGTAAACTAGGAGAAAAAAGTAAACTAGGATAAAAAAAGAAAGGGCTTTTTGGCCAGCTTGGCTCCTTTTTGCCCTCTGCCTCCTCTCTCCTTCTCTCTGTTCTCTTCCCTGTTGGGCCTTAGCATGTCGTAGCAGCCATCTTGACCTAGGATTCTAAACCTACATGAGGCTGTGGCCCAGATAGGAACCTAAAGTCTGGAGTTTTTCTTGTTACTGAATTGTATACCAGAACCTGTGGGAGCAAAGCCTTTTAAAACTGTGCTGGACTCCTGAGTTTTCATCCATTCCTCCCCAGCTTCGGAAGTAGAAGGGAACTCATTTTCTGATGTCATTGGGAACCGCAGAGGCTTCCCAACAATCCTCCAAGCACTGCCAGGAATCACTCCTAAACAATCCTAGGAATAGACCCTGAGCACAGGCACGTCTCGGTGTAACCCAACCTAAACCCCCTCAATTAATATGTAACGTGATTACCATAGGCATAATCTATAGTTGTCAATACTAGAAAAGGAGTCTGTTTCTATAATATCAAGTATTTTGTAATATCAAACATTAAAAAATGCAGTTACTAAAATTACAAAAAAAGTTAATTAAATTTTTTTAATGACATTTTAGATTTACTATTGCAATTGACATATTTTTGTTTGTTTGGGGGCCAAACCCAGCAGTGCTCAGGATTAACTCCTGGCTTTGCACTAAGAAATCATTCTTGGCAGGGACGAGGGATGGTATGGGATGCCAGGGACTGAATCCTGGTCAGCTGCATGCAAGACAACCATCCTACTGCCTGTACTGTCACTCTGACATCCTTGACATGTTCTTTCATATGCTATGATGTCCATCAACATTCTCATTTGTATCTGCAGTGAGGTTGGTAAACTGTTTTCCTATTTTTAAGATGCCAGATTAAGTTAAAAAATATGAGCAATAGGGGCAAAACGGCAGTGGTGCAGCAGCAAGTGCTGAAGTTGGCAGAGGGCAGCAACATTCAATAGCAGATGGGGCCAGAAACTTTCTGAGAGAATGGGACTGCCCAGTGGATGTCCTGGCACAAGGAGAGCACCAGTAAACAAGAACAGCCAGTTGTCAGCTGCGAAACTCTGGCCCAAAGCAGGTCTCATAAGGAGGGTGACAACACATCCTCAGGCTGGCAGAGCCCCCACATCTCTCACCAATATGCATGGCAAGAGAGTTTTAATGCATCTGAATGGAGATTTTGGGGTTAGTTTGGCACCACTGTGGAGCATGAGTGGCGAGGTGCAGAGGCTTTAGTGATTCACCACCAGCAGGGGAGGCCTCACCGCCTTTTTCTCCCTGGACCAACCTATGCCTCTGCAGCATGCTATGGAAGAAAAAATTCCCAGAGTGCCAAGTATCTGGAGACCCAGGACAGAGAGTGAACTCCCCGACCAGGCTCTGCTGAACTGATGCCTCCAGCCCACCCAAAGTGCCCAAATCCTGAAAGGTAGCAGCCAATGTTCTACTCCTACTTCCTGCGTGGGTCATGGTGGACCTTGCTACTGGTGTCGGGGATGCGGCATCTCCAGCAAGTCAACCTGGACCAGCCAGACAAATGCACCAGCAGCCAGAGGTCACCCTCGAGATTCCTGATTCCTCCAAATCACAGCTATGCCTCTGACCAGTCTCTAGTACCAAGTCTCCTGAGAACTCAAAGCGCCCAAAGTTAGATATGCAGAGTCACTCTGACAAACTGCCTCAGGGTCAATCATACAAACCCACTTATCAGTTGCACTCTGGAAACCCAAAAGTAAAGCTCCAAAGAAATCAGAAGCTGCAATTCAGAAGTTCATTCACAGGCTATAATATAGAGACTCAAATCTCAAAAGAGATTAATAAGTGGCGGCAGAGATTCTTCCAGACCCCATGCCAGGCTGAGTCAACTGAAGCACCCCAGAAGAGGATGGTGAACCTCTAGCCCATGCCAGCAGAACTCCAGCAGGTGAAAACCTCCACATGACACAATCACTGCCATGATTAAGGCCAGACAACACTGCTTAGAAGAGCTCCACCCGTCTAGTAATGCGTTGAAAAATTCAGGTATTTGGGTTTTGTGACTGAAATCTCCAGACTTTCACAGAGTTAGGGAAAGACTACCAACCTCCCCCCCATACCTCTGATTCCTGAAGGCCTGGCAGCCACTCCCATTACCAAATCACCACCCAGTTAAAAACTTAATTCCAACTTTATCAGCCCATTTACATTTTGAATTTCCTGGAGCATGGGACTGATACAGTACAGATATACCGAGTATCACACCACATTTAATAGCATGTAAAATATAAGGCAACCAATAATAAATGTATACACACAATGCCTATCCTGTAACAACTTGAACATTGATCACTTGACATCCTGCTATTCGTCGATTTGCTCGAGTGGGTGCCAGTAGCGTTTCAATTTGCCCCCTGTCACATGCTAGTGTAGCCCAATGGCATCTGCTTGCTCCAGGAATATGAAGAGTTTCAAACCTTTTGTTCAGGGTCTTAAAGAAGAAGTCTGACCATCTTGTAGGTGGGCAGCCTCATGATCTTTTGACAACCCGTGGGATCCAGTCGTAATGGCTCTAGTTCAGCAGTCATCTCCAAGTCGCATTACATGTCCAGCCCATCTGATTTTTTGATGCCTTGGCAAACAAGGCAGCATCACTGACTCTTGATAGTTGATGGAGGTCAGAACACCAGATTCCTTCTCTCACTTGAGTGAGGCATGGTATTCCAAACATAGCTTTTTCAATTCCTCTTTGAGAGACTGAAATAGCATTCTCATCCTGCTTTCATAGGGCCCAGATCTCTGAAGCATACGTTAATGCAGGGAGAATGGTAGAGTCTAAGAGATGTGCCCAGAGCTGGAGATTCTTTGTCCTTTTAGCTATTTTTTCTATGCTCTTAAAGGCATTCCACGCCACTCTCTTCCTCCTGCACAGCTCAGGTTTTAGGTCGTTCATCATGTTGAGTTCTCAACCTAGGTACACATAATTGCTGCATTCAGAGATGTTTGCTCTGTTGCTAGTGAATGTAGCATCTGGAACTAGTTCATTTTTCATGAACATTATTTTGTTGAGATTCAGCTATAGATTTATCTTTCGGCATTCATGGTTGAAGTCAGCCAGCATTTGTGCTGTTTGACTAATGTTTGGTGTTATTAGAACGATGTCATCAGCGAAGCGGAGGAGGTGTAGTTGCCGACCATCTATCTTCACTCCCATTCCTTCCCATTCTAATTGTTGCATGACATTCTCCAGGGTGGCACTAAAGAATTTCGGTGAAATGGTATCACCCTGTCGAACCCCTCTTTTCACATTAATGATCACTTCTTTGTAGAACGGTGAGATCCTGGTGGTGAATCTTCAATACAGCTCATGAAAGATCTTGATGTATTGGGTTTGAACAGCCTGTTTGGTTAGGGGCTTCCATGACCGCTTCAATCTCAACAGAAGCAAAGGCTTTCTTTAAATCAATGAATATTACACAGAGTGGCTCTTGAACTCCCTACAAACTTCAATGAGCTTGGTTACCATGTGGATATGGTCGATTGTACTGAATCCTTTTCTGATGCCAGCTTGCTCCATGGTTGTCCTTCACCTAATGATCTGCCAATCCTGTTCAGGATGACTCGAGTGAACAGCTTGTAGATGATGGACAACAAGCAGATTGGGCGATAGTTGCCAATGTCGTGTATGTCTCCTGCTTGAACAGTAGAACTGTCCTGCTGGTTTTCCATTGGGAGACAACCTTGCATTCAGACAGGAAGCGTGTTAAGAGCCAAGCCAGTGTATTGATGAGTTCAGGGCCTCCATGATTGTGTGAAGAATGCTGAGATAGAGAGAAAGCCACAAAAGGACGCCTGTCTTCAATAACTCTCGAGCTCATTCACCAGCGTGGCAAAGCACGAACCTCAGGCAACCATATGCTAATGTCCAAGCTCACAAAGCTTTGCAGAGAAGTGATAAAGGTATACCTCAAAGAGAGAAGAACAATACTGGCCGATGCAGCCAAAGCCAGGAAAAGCATTCGCAACACCTGCCTGTCCTTTGCCACTATAATACCAAGATGACTGCCCTCCAATGTCCTGATGCATCTATCACATCCTGTAACAACACATCAGTAATTTCTTATATAAGGCCTTAATGACTCCATGGTGAGATTGAACAATCTTCACTAACTTCTTCTAAGAAAACATTCCTTGATCATTTTTTTAGCAAATTACTTATAACGAGCAACATAAAATAAATTATTGAGGATCTGCTATAGGGGCAGGTTTAAGGGGTGTTTGGGAAAATTGGAAATGATAGTGGTGGAAATTTGCAATGCTGGTGGAATTTGGTTGAGTATTGAATGTTTGTAACAAATAAACATGAACACTTTCTTTAAAAAATGGAGATGAAGGGGCCGGAGCAATAGACCAGTGGGTAGGGCGTTTGCCTTGCAAGCAGCCGGCCCATGCTGGCCCAGGTTTGATCCCCAGCATCCCATATGGTCCCCCTGAGCACCGCCAGGAGTAATTCCTGAGTGCAGAGTCAGGAGAAACCCCTAAGCATTGCCGGGTGTGACCCAAAAAGCAAAAAAAAAAAATGGAAATGAAGCCCACTAAGTTCAATAAGTGAAAGCAATAAAACAAATGGCTCAATTTGCAACTAATAGCTCAGTTATGAAACATAAGTTTTAATAAGCAATGTAAAGTAAATTAATTGGTGCCTGCTGGGGGAGCAGACTCAGGGGATAGGTGGGAATCTAGGGACTTGGTGGTGGAACTGGTGTTAGAATATTGAATACCTGAAACAAATATGTTGTGAACAACTTTGTAAATCATGTGTTTTAATAAAATTAAAAAAAAAAATCATATATGAGTAATGGGAAAAAGATTTCAAATTATATTTGTTGGCTACACTGTGCTATATATATGTATTTATAGCTTATATATAGCCTATGTATATGCATATATAGTTTATATATATGCATAATATGTGTTTATATGTTTTCTATATAAACTATGCTATATATAGAATAATTTATATATAAACATATATAGCATATGCATATGTACAATATATTCATATGGCAAATATGTGCTATATATATACATATGCATATATATTGCTTTTAGGTCACACCCAGAGATGCTCAGGGGTTATTCCTGGCTCTGCATTAAGGAATTACTCCTGGCAGTGCTTGGAGGACCATATGGGGTGCTGGGGATTAACCCAGATCAGCTGCTTGCAAGGCAAAAGCCCTACCCACTGTACTATCTCTCTGGCCCTATGGCCTATATTTCTATATTTAAAAAGCATATAATATTCCTAGATAATCTTTTCTAATTCAAAAGCTTCAAAGTACTTTTGCAAAGATTCACTCTTATAATATCCTTTTTTGGAGTTAATTAAAGTAAGCTTTGTCGGGAAGCAGCTGGGGTCCCCAACGATATCAGGAAACAAGTTCCCTTCTACCTCCGAAGCCGCCGGGAATGGATGAAAACTCAAGAGTCCAATGCAGTTCTGAAAGGTCTTTATTAAAACAAGCTCCGCAGATACAATTCAAAATAATGGGATTCCCCAGACCTCTAGCTCTTGATCATATCTTATATCATGCATGAGGGCCCAGGTCTCCCTAACAAAGTTGATCTTGAGTTAGTCTCCTAATATATCCTATCTTCAGGGAAGGTCATGTTAACAAATATCAACATATCAGCTTCTAGATGTAGACCTTGTTTCAGATCTAAATAAATTATAATGCCAGGAACAAGTCCCTTTCTCTGAGATTTCCTCTTATGTCAAAACACTGGAGAGAGTGAGAGGGCTGGTATAAAGAAATACATCTCAATGGATGTATATTCTTAGGAAGAAACACACCATAATTTCATGGGTTTCATGTAATCTAGATGGTACCCACAAGGTCTATTTTCTGTTCTGCACCAAGGTGATTCTGAGTGTCTATTTAGTGAAAGGGCAATTTCCTCTATTTAGTGAAAGGGCAATGCTTGCCCACTTGAGGGCAAACTAGCATGAACCTACCTTAATCTTAATCAATAGTTTCAACATAGTCAGGGTGGTAGTCTCCTGGTAAATTCTAACTGTCTCACGCTGGGACCAGTGGGTATGAAGGTGAACTGTGTTCAATCTAGATAACATTGAAATCTTAGTAGAGATTATAGTAATGTTTCAGAAGTTACTGATTCAGAGTCAAAATGACTCTTGTAACTGCCACACCCTCCATCAGCGCCACACCCTCCACACAGAAGAGAGATCTCAGTGGCATGAACCCTGGCTTAAGAACATGTAAGTAGATTAAACTGCAAGTGAATTAAACAGCAAAGCTCCCAAGCTAGCTACACCTGTCATCCAACAAGCCAAAAATAAAATTCAATAGATTTTATTCTATTATTTAGAATATGTAAATTACTTCAGACTATTATGGAGTCATTTTGTCTATTATTTCTTTTTGGTAGACAAAATGACTCCATCCTTATATTTTGTTGATATGGAGAATAAGCTAAAAACTATATTTGAAGTATGATTTTACTAATTAAAATTCAATTTTAACAAAAGTAGACAGGAGAAAAATAATAATGCCATAGAATAGTGATGAGAAGAAATAAAATGTTTGTACAGTAAGAAGAATGAGACTGTAGACTTCTTGCACTGTTAGGGAGCCTTGAGGGTCCCTAACAATATCAAGAAACGTGTTCCCTTTTATCTCAAGGACCCTCATCACACAAACCATAAGTTCAACTCAGTCCCAAAAGCCTTTACTAATTACCAAAAAAAAATTCTAAAAAAAAGTTGATATGCTTTGTTCTTGTAACTGCCACACCCTCCATCAGTGTTTACATAGAAGAGAGATCTCTTGAGCATGGAACTTGTCTTAAAGACATGTAAATGGCTTAAACTGTAAGTAGCTCAAACAGCAAAGATCAAAAGCTAGCTAGGCCTCGTCATCCAACATTGTGCAATAAAACTTGACTCCTGTATCAGAAAAAGGTAGACATTTGGGCACTGGTTTATGCCCATTTTAAGGGTGTTTTTAAAAACAGTTGGACAAAAGCTTGTGAATCTCAGGGAAAAAGCTGGGCGAGAAAGTTAGTTAGAAATAAATAATACCATGAACAAAGGTTATTCACCTAAAGTAGGATATAGGGAAATTTGCCCATCTAAACAGGAAACAGAAGGAGAAAGGAAAGGTAAAAATTCCTGGCATAAAACAAGATTCTGTCCAAAATGTGATTTATCTTCCAAGTGAAAGGCAACTAATAGGTGAGGCTGTTTTCATGTGTGGGAGAAATGCGAGCCAAGAAACAGGATTAAAGTGGAATGAGTCCCTTCTCTTTCCTGTCATCTTATGGGTCATTGCAAGAATTTGCTTATATTACATAACATTTCGTGACAATATTCTGAATTGCCACCTAAATTATTCAGCAAAATTACTGTCATATAATATGCTGTTACAAAGAACCATATTGTGTTTTAAGAAAAACTTAAGATTATTGTCTTTTTTTCCATTAAACGATATAGAGGAAATTTATTCTTTTTATTTATTCTTTTTTTCAGTGTCTATATCTGCCTGAATATTCGCAGGCAAACACAGAATTTATCATCAGACTTAACAAGCAGAAAATTTATCTTGTTTAACATCCCAATCAAATATTTTATGCCTTTCATGTGTGTGTGTGTATTTTTTGTGTATAAATTGCATGTCTGTAGAAAATTATGCTTGAGTTCTACATAGTTCTATTTCATTTACTGAGTTTAATATAAATGTATACATATACATGTATGCAAATGCATCCATAATATGTAACAAATCAGAAGCCAGTTTTTTTGCTTGTCAATAAATTTTCAGATATTCTTTATTATTTAGGATGAAAAACAAACATTGATTCTAAATTTGATATCAAAATGTCTGAAGGTAAAATTTTTAGAAATCATGAAATTGCAACGACACCAAAAAATCTAACATAGAATTGGTATGCCTTGCTCAAATCCTTCCTTTTTCCTTTATACAACTTATTTTCCTAAGGTAGCATCCTCTGTGTGTCTGCTGCTCACCATAGAATAGTTTATTCTCTATCCTGGGACTGAGAACACAGGCAGTAATGGAAATCCAGATGAACCTGAGTTTCACCACAAGCTCTAACTATATCAGCTTTGGGGGGCTTGATCAAAGGAGTGACTTATCTACCTCAAAGTGTCACATAAAGGAACAATGAGAGAATACTTATTACCTAGCATGGTCCCTGGGACTCACACAGGCCTTAGGGAGTTAGCCCATGACACCCACTAACTAGCTTAGCGATTTGGGGCAAAAAAGTTCTTAATAATCAATGCCACACTTCCTTCTTCTATATTAGTGTGATAATAATTATGTCTACAGTGCTGGTTATAGGAAATGAAATGCTTACACACTTTGATAATAGTACTACTAAATTTTTTATTACTAAATATGAAATAAGGATTATAGGTGCTATAAAAATAGAAATTTGGGGAGCTCCTTTTTATAAAAACATTTTGTTTCTTTTTTTGGAAAGAGGTGGCATAGAGCCCCAAGGTTACCACTTCTCCTATAGTCCCCCTCCAGTCTTGTCCAAGTGACAGAGCATTCACCCAACACGCTGCACAGCACTCTACTGTTACTGTTCTTACTTGGGCTATGCAGTTTCCATGGATGAATGTGTGGAACAGTTTCAGCTTGCCAAGATTTTTTTTTTTTTTCCCCAAATCTAACCCTAGACCTGTCCGTCCTCCATCTGGGCCATCATCCCGGAAGTGTAAGCTTGGCAATGAGAAACCCAGCACTACAGCGATGCCCAGCCAAAGGCTTGTTACCAAAAGGAAGATGGTGAAGGAGACAGGAGCCCCTGTGCACACAGCACCCTGCACTTTGTTGCCCACGCCAGACCCTTTCCACCAATGGGACATCGCAGATTTGCAAATCCACAGGTACAAAAGCTGCCAAGAGTGATTCCTGAGCACAACGCCAGGAGTAAGACCTCAGCACAGCCAACTTTTACCCGAATATTTGTTTAATTCACTCATTTAAACTTTCATTGTAGGGTAATTTATAACCAGCTATTTTTTCTATAATATTTAACACAAATGAAAACAGCATGGAAGGTACTCTTGTTTTTTCCTGTGTCTAGTCCACTTTTCCCTGGTTGGGAAGGCCTTGTATTAAACTAACCTTGAGGAACTAAGGCTCAGAAGAATTCTTCTAAGGGGAAGCATCTGATTGATATGAGGGGCCCCAGAACTCTCCATTTATGTTTAGATCTTTGACGACTTATATTTGCCATTGCAGACTATGCATTGTAGGGGAACCGCCGCCGGGGTCCGGGGTTCCTGACAGTGTCGGGGCAGAAGTTCTCTTCTACCTCCGAGGACGCCGGGAGAACAGATGAAAACTCACGAGTCCGGTGCAGTTTCAAAAAGGCTTTTAATAATACCAAAGCTCTTCCACAGCACTCCAATATAATGAACAAACTTTAGCTCTGGTCCGAACTTAGACCATACAAAAGAGTCTAAGTCTCCCACCAAAGAGAGAGAATCTCACCAGAGCTGAGTCCTACCCAGAAGAAGGAGCAAAAGGCCAAAGAGCAAAAAGCCACAGGAGTCAAAAGCCGAAAGCTAAAAGGCCCAAAAGGTAAAAGTGAAGCCTGAAGGGGCATCAAGTCAGCCCCTTATATACATCAAAGTAATCCAATTGGGAGGGTCATGTCAACAAAGACCTAAACAGAGTGTAGTGCCACACCCTATTGCAGGTATAAACAAAGGTTATGCCAAGGTCTAATCCTTTCTACCAAGATTATCTCTTATGTAAAACACTGGAGAGAGGGGGCTGATATAAAGTAATACATCTTAATTTCATGAGCTTCATGTCATCTCAATGGTACCCACAAGGTCCTTCTTATTATTTATCTGCACCAGGGTGATTCTGAGTATCTTGTTCTCCCCGTATACTGAAAGGGTCATACTCGCCTGCTTAGAGCAAACTAGTATGATCCTTCCTATAGTCTTCCTATAGTCTCAACGTAGCCAGGGTGGTAGTCTCCTGGTAAATTCTAACTGTTCCACACTGGGTGCAGTAGGTATAAAGAGGAGCTGTGCCCAATCTAGAAAACATAGAAGTCTTAGTAGATGTATAAGTCAGAAGTTATTCAATCAAGGTGACTTCTGTAACTGCCACACCCTCTAGCAGTGTTTACATAGAAGAGAGGTCTCATTAGAATGAACCTTGGCTTAAATAACATTAAGCTGGGAGTGGGCAAAACAACAAAGCTCCCAGGTTAGCTAAACCTGTCCTCCAACAATGCATGGACTGAGAGGAAAAGCCTGAGGTTAAGTGAATCTAAGCATCTGAACAACCCTTAAAGTTAAAACAATTTTGTAACAACCTGAGGATTTTATATATCTAAAATATCCTCTATAGGTATAACTTTATTAAAAACTAGACCAAAGGTAGGGCCCTACGAAAGCAGGATGAGAATGCTATTCGGGTCTCCCAGAGAGGCATCGAAAGAGCTATGCTTGGAATATCACGCCTCACTCAAGTGAGTGAAGGAATCGGAGTTCTGACCTCCATCGCTATTCCAGAATCAGGGACGCTGTCTCATTTGCCAAGGCATCGAAAATCAGATGGGCTGGACATGTAATGCGATTTGGAGACAAACGCTGGACTAGAGCCGTTACCGACTGGATCCCACAGGATGTCAAAAGATCACGTGGCCGCCCACCTACAAGATGGTCAGACTTCCTTGTTAAGACCCTGAAGGAACGGTTTGAGGCTCTTCATATTCCTGAATCAACCAGATGCCATTGGGCTACATTGGCACGTGATAGGGTCCAATGGAAATGTTACTGGCGCCCCGCTCGAGCAAATCGATGAATAACGGGATTCAAGTGATCAAGTGATCAAGTGATCAAGACCAAAGGTGAAAATCCAAACTGAAAGCTTTGTGTTCTATTCTGACAGGAGCACAGGAAAATGATTCTTTATGGAAAAGGCCCTTCAAGCTGTTTTTGACCCAAATCATACATACTGATTGAACATAGAATTTGATAAAACATTGACATTTTGTCATTTTTTGGCATTTTGGGCCATTCCTGGCAATGCTTGGGTGTTACTCCTAACTCTGCACTCAGAAATTATTTCTGGTAGTGCTTTGGGGACCATCTGGGATGCCAGGGATTGAACCCAGACTGGCCACATGCAACGCGAATGTCGTACCTGCTGTGCTATTGCTCTGGCTCCTAGTAATTTCATGTGTGGGCTTGAAATCCAGGGCTTAATGGATCTGTGTGAGATTGAGTTATCTTCACTAACCTACTTGTAAGGACATATTTCTTGATCATTGGTTGGGAACACTGGAAATAATGGTGGTGGGAAGGTGTGGTGGTGGTGGGATTGGTGGTAGAATATTAAATGAAATAAATTACCCTGAACAATTTTAAAATAAATAAAATTATGTGGGGAATCATCATCATCAATGCTTATAAAAGGAATGCAAAGTGGTCTGAGCTACCTTCTCACACCTAAAATAATAAATTATACCAAGGCAGAAATGACAAGTGTTGGATAGGATTGGGTCCTGGTAGGACTCTAGGGCACTGCTAAATGGAATATACATTGTTGAAGTAATTTTTGGAAAATAATATGGAGATATCTTAAAAAAGCTAAAGATAAAGATACTATAAATCAAGCCATCCCACATTTTGGTACCTGGAGAATAAAATATAATCAATATTAAACTATCTTTGCCATCTGAACCACTAGTCCCCGCCCTGCGCCCCAAACCCTGCCCACCCCCACCTCAGGTGCCTCTCTGATAACAGCCAACCCCTTGCCAGAAACCCAGGGGAGTTCAGAGAGAGCAGCAGGATGCTTAGTGGGACACAGTCGCCATTTGGATCCCTCACCTCCGCCCTGTGGCCCTTCAAACCCCGCCTACCCCACTCAGGTGAGTGTCTGATTACCACATCGATTATCACGGGTCTCACACCCCAAATTTCAAAACTGCATTGAGGCACTAGAGTTCGTGCAAAGTACTTAGTCAACAAATACCCTACATAGAGATACCAGGTAACATAGCATTCAACATCCCTTACATGCCACAAAAACTCCATAAACAGCCTAAATATCCCTAACTATAAATCCTGTCCAAATGAAAACACACAATTTGCAAGCATCAAAGGTAAATAGTAAACAACGCAGAACTCCACTCAACTCCGTGAGTGATATATGTGCGTGTGTATAAATATATATATATCCTTCCAGAAAAGGAATTTTGCAAGGAACTGAAGAATGCATAAGGAGCTCAAAGAAGCAATGGAGCACAGTGTCAATAAAATACAAGAGGACATGAGAGCAGAAATGAATAAAATACAAATGAAAATACAAGCAGAAATGACAGATATCAAAAATGTGATAGGTGAAATGAAAAAGTCACTGGATGGCCTCTATAGCAGAGTAACAACTGCTGAAGGGAGAATTAGTGAGCTCCAAGACAAGGTACAAGACTCTCAAGACAACAGCAGATGGAAAACGACACGCAATTAATGAACAGACAAGACATAATTGGGATGAAGTCAAAGGAACAACATAAGGATCATTTGGGTCCCAGAGGGGCAAGAAGAAAATCCTATGAAGGAGCAATGGTAAAAGCCATCATTGCTGAGAAGTTACCAGAATTAAAGAGTGCTTGTTCCCAGGTTCAGGAGGTTTTAAGGATTCTGGCTAAAAGATATACAAATAAGAATCTCCAACACAATATCCTAATTAGAATGACAAAAACCATAGAGATAGAATACTGAAAGCAGCAAGATCAAAGAAGGAAATCACATACAAAGGAGCATCCCGAAGATTCACAGCAGAATTTCGAGAAGAAACAATCTGAGCCCGAATACAATGGTAGAATATTGTGAAAAGACTCAATGAAATGAAAGACTCACCAAGAATTCTTTTTTTTTTTAACATTTTATTATACCACTGTGAGATATACAATTACAAAGATGTTCATGTTTGGGTTTTGGTCATACAGTGTTCGAGCACCCATCCCTCCACCAGTGCCCATCACTGTGTCCCCAATTCCCTCCACCAGTGTCCCCAATTCCCTCTCCCCTCACCCTAGCCTGCCTCTATGGCAGGTTCTTTATCTCTTTCCTCTATTTCTCTTTTCTGTCTCTCTCTCACTCTCTCTCTTCCTTCTCTTGCACATTGTGGATTGCAGTACATGCATTTAGAGGTTATCATGTGTATCTTTTTGCCTATATTCAATGCTCAGCTCTAGGCTCGTAGTATCATTTTCAACAATTATTGCACAATGTTCACTTCTCTATCTAACCTAACATTTGACTGCCAAAAAATTATGGTAGATTCCAACTATTGACAAATTATGGTAGATTCCAACTATTGACAAGACCTCCTGGTCCATGTTTTTCCTGACTTTGAATATTGGTATACATATGTATATATACATATACATATATATACATATATATGTATATATAATGCAGTCATGCAAAAATAATTTATCATGCAAATAAATGCAGTCATTCTATATCTGTCTTTTTCCTTTTGGCTAATTTCATTAAACATGATCCTCTCCATGTCCATCCATTTATAGGCAAATTTTGTAATTTCATTTTTTCCTAACAGCTGCATAGTATTACATTGTGTAGATGTACCAAAGTTTCTTTATACAGTCATCAGTTCTCAGGCACTCTGGTTGTTCCCAGGTTCTGGCTATTGTGACTAGTGCTGCTATGAAAATAAAAGTGCAGATTGTGTTTTTCTTCTGTGTATTTTGGCCTCCCAGGGTATATTCCCAGGAGTGGTAAGGCTGGGTGAAAAAGGGAGCACGATTTCTAGTCTTTGGAGGAATGTCCATATTGTTTTCCAAAAAATATTGTACTACTTGACATTCTCACCAACAATGGATGAGAGTCCCCTTTTCCCCAAATTCATGCCAGCACTTGTTGTTCTTGCTCTTTTGGATATGTGCCAGTCTCTGTGGTGTGACATGATATCTCATTGTTGTTTTGATTTGCATCTTTCTGATGACTAACGATGATGAGCATTTTTATATGTCTTTTGGCTATTGGAATTTCCTCCTTGTCAAAGTTTCTGTTCATTTCTTCTCCTCATTTTTTGATGGGTTGACTGTTTTCTCGTTCTAAAGTTCTACCAGTGCCTGATATATCCTGGATATTAACCCCTTATCAGATGGGTATTGGGTGAATATTCTTTCCAATTCTGTGGACTGTCTTTGTTTTTATCACTATTTCTTTTGAGGTGAAGAAGCTTTTAGTTTAATGTAGTCCCATATGCTTATCTTTGCTTCCAACTGCTTAGCTAGATGAAGATGCCTTTAGCTTCAATGTCGTGGAAGATTTCTCCTATATTTTCTTCAATGTACTTTATGGTTTCAGGTCTGATGTTAAGATCTTTAATCCATTTTGATCTGATTTTTGTGCATGGTGTTAGACAGAGGTCCAAATTCACTTTTTTACATATAGCTGTCCAGTTTTCCACAACACCACTTGTTGAAGATGCTTTCCTTGCACCATTTCCTATGTTTTGCTCCTTTATTAAAGACTAAATGATCATGTATTTGAGGATGGGTTTCAGGATACTCAGCTCTATTTCATAGATCCACAGGTCTGTTTTTATTCCAATACTATGCTGTTTTAATTACCACTGCTTTGTAGTACTATTTGAAGTTGGGGAAGGTGATGCCTCCCATCTTATTTTTCCCAAGGACTGATTTAGCTATTCATGGGGCTTTATTATTCCATACAAATTTCAAGAGTGTTTGGTTAATTTCTTTGAAGAACGTGGTGGGTATCCTTATAGGTACCACATTGAATCTGTATAAAGCTCTTGGTACTATTAGCGTTTTGACAATGAATGTTAATTCTCCTAATCCATGAACAGGGAAATTGTTTCTATTTCCTTGTGTCCTCTTTTATTTCTTGAAGCAGAGTTTTGTAGTTTTTTTTTGTACAGGCCTTTGCAATCTTAGTTAAGCTGATTGCTAGATATTTGATTTTTTGTGGCACAATTGTGAATGGGATCATTTTCTTAATGTCCCTTTCTTCTCTTTTGTTATTTGATATAGGAAAGTCACTGATTTTTTGGGAATTGATTTTGTACCCTACCACTCTACTATAGGTATCTATATATTGTTTTTTTAGGTATCTATAGATACCTATAGTATCTATAGTATCTATTGATACTATAGTGTATCTATTGATACTTTCTATAGATACCCAAAAAAACTCTAGGAGAGTTTTTAGAGAATTTAGGGTTCTCTAAGTATAATATCATGTCATCTGCAAATAGTGATAGCTTGACTTCTTCCTTGCCTATCTGGATGTCTTTAATGTCCTTTTTATTCTTTGATTGCTATGTCAAGTACTTCCAGCACTATATTGAGTAGAAGTGGTGAGAGTGGGCAACCTTGTCCTGTCCCCAATCTTACGGGGAAGGCTTTCAGTTTTTCCCCATTGAGAATGATACTCGCTGTGGACTTTTGGTAGATGACTTTGACTATCTTGAGGAAGGTTCCTTCAATTCCCATTTATGGAGAGTTTTTATCAGGAACAGGTGCTGGATCTCATCAAATGCTTTCTCTGCATCTATTGATATGATCATATGGTTTTTATTTTTTATCTTATTGATGAAAAGGGAGCAAACCAAAGGCCAAAGTGAACATAATGGGAGAACTGACCCACATAGCTGAAATGGAGGTGGTGGCTGACAGGGAGGAGTGTTGCGGTCATTGGGAGAGGGAGGTGGGGGCCACTGGTGTTGGGTGTGGTGTTGGAATTACTGCATGAGACACCTTTATTCACAGTATTTTATCTTTTTAGTTTTTGGTTTTGGGCCACACCCAGTGATGCTCAGAGTTTACTCCCTGGCTCTGTGCTCAGGAATTAACTTCTGGCGGTGCTCCTGGGACCATGTGGGATACTGGGGATTGAACCCAGGTCAGCCACCTGCAAGGCAACACCCTGTCTGTCTGTGCTATCACTGTGGCCCTAGTCATAGTAATTTAATGCACATAATCTCAGTTCCCTGCCCCTCAAAGGTGTTGCAGGTGTTTCTGTGGTGCCTGGCTGCATTGGCAGGTGACAGACAGGAGACAGCTTTTTTCTATACCCAGGGCTCTTCTTCATGGGCCTTGGATGGCATATGATCTTACATAGAAAAAGACTGGGCTCCTGGAATGAACCCAGAGCCATGATAGAGCCTGGCAAGCTACCTGTTGTGTTTTCAATATTCCAAAAAACGGTAACAATAATGGACCTCATTCCAATGAATGGAGACATTATTGGTGCCCGCTTGAACAAATTGATGAACAATGGGAAGACAATTGACAAATGATCTTATTGATCACTTGTATTATGTCGATTTACTTGCAAATTTGAACAATCCTTTCATTCCAGGGTGCATCCTACTTGGTCACGGTATGTATAACGTTTTTGATGAGTCCTTGGATTCTGTTTGCTAGTGTTTTGTTGAAAATCTTAGCATCTGTGCTCATTTAGGAGACTGGTCTGTAGTTTTCCATTTTCTGTTGTCTCTGCTTGCCTTGGATTTCAGGGTGATATGTGCCTCATAGAAGAATTTGGGAGTGTTTCTGTTTCTTCTATTTCCTGGAAGATCTTTGAAAGGACTGGCAGTAGCTCCTCCTTAAAGTTTTGGAAGAATTCACTGGTGAATCCATCTGGACCTGGGCTTTTTTTGTTTGGACAGACTTTTAATTACTGTTTCAATTTCCTCGATGGTGATAGGCTTATTCAGGTATTACTGGTCTTCTTGTTTCAGCTGTGGGAGATTATAGACTTCAGGATTTTGTCCATTTCTTCCCAGTTCTTTGTTTTGTGGCATACAGACTCTCAAAGTAATCTCTGATGATCATTTGGATTTCTGTGGTTTCTGTTATGATGTCCCCCTTTTTATTTCTGAATCTATTTATTTGGGTTCTCTCTTTCCCTTTCCTTACAAGTCTTACAAGTGGCTTATCAGTCTTGTTTATTTTTCAAAGAAACAGCTCTTGGTTTCATTAATCATTTGGACACTTTTTCTGGGGTTACAGCTCATTGATTTCCTCTGTAAGTGTTATTATTTCCTTCTTTCTGCCTGGGTAGGCTTCTTTTGTTGGTCTTTTTCTAATATTTTGAGCTTCTCCTGTGAAGTCAGGTTATTTGTGTGGGCCCTTTGTCTTTCCTGATGAATGCTTGAATTTCATGAAGAGCTATGAACCTTGCTCTTAACACTGCTTTCACTATATCCCACAAGTTTTTATAGTTCGTGTCTTCATTTTCATTTCTTTCCAGAAATCTTTGGATTTATCCTTGGATTTCTTCTATGGCCCACTGGTTGTTCAGCAGTGAGCTGTTCAGTTCCTAGGTGTTTGACTTGACTCTGTTTCTTTGTGTGGTTAACTTGCATTTTCAGTGCATCATGGTCCGAAAAGATAATCGAAACCATTTCTGTCTTCTTGATTTTAAGGAGGTATGTTTTGTGGCTCAGTATGTGTTCTATCCTGGGGAATGTTCCACTGCACTGGAGGAAAATGTGTATTCAACTTTTTGGGAATGAAAAACCCTGTATATATCAACAAGCCCTCTTTCATCCATTTCTTCCTTCAGGGTCCATATTTCCTTGGTGAGTTTCAGTCTTGTAGATATATCAAGAATTCATAGAGCAGTGTTGAAGACTCCAACTAAAATTTCATTACTGTCAATGTCTTCTTTAAGTCTATTAACAGTTGTTTAAGTATTTTGCTGGCCCCTCCTTGGGTACATATATATTTAGGAGTGTGATTTCTTCCTAATAAACATAGCCCTTGATTATTCAGAAATGGCTTTCACTGACCCTTCTAATCTTTCTCAGTCTGAAGTCTGTGTTGTCAGATAATACATAGATTTTACATGGGAATTAATATTCAACTAATATCCATCTGATAAGGGATTAACATCCAGGATATATCAGGCTCAAGTAGAAATTTCCAAGAAGAAAACATCCAAGCCCATCAAAAAATGGGGAGAAGAAATGAACAGAAACTTCGACAAGGAAGAAATTCGAATGGCCATAAGGCATAAGAAAAACTTCTCATCATAACTAATCATCAGAGAGATGCAAATCAAAATGACAATGAGATATCATCTCACATATTCAAAAGAGCAAGCACAACAAATGCTGGTGTGGATGCGGGAAAAAGAAACTCTAGCCATTGTTGGTGGGAATGTCGACTGGTACATGTTGCACTACAGCTGCCCAGAGCCTCTGCATTTGCCCTGAATTGCCTCCTGCAGGTCACTTCATAGATATGAGGGTAGTTTAATTGTGGCAGTTTATCTGACCATGTATTCTATACTGGCTGGTATGAATATTCTCTCATGCTACTACAATCATCGAGGGACTAGCTAGATCTTACCAGCATATTTGCCTGGCCACATTGAATCTCTAAGTAATTAGACCAGAGAAAAATGCTGTTTGCCTCCAAGCAAGCAAGCATGGCACCCTGATAACTCAAAAAGCAACTAAAATACAAAACTACCATGAAGTAAAGACGAGATTCTTGTGAAGGCTTGGAGAAATATTTAACTGGCATTAGTATAGTCTTTGGTATAGAGGCATGCCATCTCAGAAACCCCTTCTCTACCCTATAAAGGCATTTCCTAGGCAGATCTTGGCTCTCCACATTAGCATCTAAAAGGGCCTAGGTGAGGTCTTTGGAGAAATTACCTAGGGCATTTGACCCTGCTGGCTTCCCATAAAAGTGGGAGGTCTGAGTTGCAGGGAGATAAAACTAGGCTGCTTCCTCTCTTCTCACTTTTTTGGGGCTCGCACTTTTCTTGGGTCGCTCCCCCACTTTCTGCTTGCACCTTGTCTTTGTCTCTTCTCTACAGGGCCTTAACACATGGTGGCCGCCATCTTGACTCTACGCGTGGCTCGGGTCCTAGCTGGGAATCCTAAGCACAGGGTTTTTCCTATTGCTGATTTGTATGCCTGAACCTGTTTAAGTAAAACATTTTATTTATTTATTTATCTATTTATCTATTTATTTATTTATTTATTTATTTATTTTTTGATTTTTTTTTTTTGGGTCACACCCAGCAATGCAATGCTCAGGGATTTCTCCTGGCTCTGCACTCAGGAATTACCTCTGGCGGTGCTCGGGCGACCATATGGGATGCCGGGGGATCAAACCCGGGCCAGCACACGCTGGCCTCCTTGCCAAATTCCTGCGACTTTCTCTGTCCGCAGGTCGGATCCCCTGGGGGCAGAAGGGGATCCCTGACCATGCTCCCAGATTTTGTGCGGGGGCACCACAGCATTTTCTGGCAGGTACAGGCGTTTCGGAAAATAATATGGCTATTTCTCCAAAAACTAGAAATCGAGCTCCCGTTTGACCCAGCCATACCACTCCTGGAAATATACCCTAGGAACCCAAAAACACACAACAGAAACACCATCTGAACTTTTATTTTCATAGCAGCACTATTCACAATAGCCAGAATCTGGAAACAACCAGAGTTTTTTTTATCCAGTTATCGGTTGCCCAAGAACCGATAACTGGATAAAAATTTTGGTACTTCTACACTATGGAATACTATGCAAGTGTTAGGAAAAATGAAGTAATGAAATTTGGCTATAAATGGATGGACATGGAGAGGATCATGTTGAGTGAAATTTGCCAGAAGGAAAAAGACAGATATAGAATGACTGCATTTATTTGTATTATATATATACATATATATAAATACATATATATATTTGTATTATATATTATATATATATTTTTTTAATGATACCAATATCCAAGGTCAGACAAAGCATGGATCAGAAGGTCTTGTCAATAAGTGGAATCTACCACTAACATGTGGGAGTCCGAGGTTAGGTAAGACAGAGAAGGGAACAGTGTGCTAGTAATCATTGAAAATGAGGATACCAGCCTAGAACTGAGCATTGAATATAGGCAAAGGGATGCACATGACACATGATAACCTTTTAATGTATGTATTGCAATCCACAATGTGTAAGAGAAGGGTGAGAGAGAGAGAGAGGGAGAGAGAGAAAGAGAAAAGAGATAAAGAACCTCCATAGAGATAGGCTAGGGAGGGTTGAGGGATTTGGGGTCATTGGTGATGGAAATCGGCACTGGTGGCGGGATGGGTGCTGGAACACTGTATGACCAAAACTCAAACATGAACATCTTTGTGATTGCATATTTCACAATGGTATAATAAAATATTTTTTTTATAAAGTGCTTTCTTTACCCCCCACAAAAACATCTCTTTTTTAAAAGTATTTTATTATACCATCATGAGATATACAACTCCAAAGATGTTCATATCTGGGTTTTGGTCATACAGTGTTCCAGCCCCCATCCCTCCACCAGTGCCCATCTCCCACCACCAACGTCCCCAGTTCCCTCCCCTCCCCCAGCCAGCCTCCATGGCAGGTTTTTATTTCTTTCCCGTTCTCTCTATCTCTTTCTATTGTTCTTCCCATCCAGATTGCATCTTCACTCTATATTTATTGCATCACCTTTTCCCAATAGGAACAAAGTCATCAGTAGGTGCTAGAGAAGATACAGTAAACCATACAATGGAGTGCAATTCAGCACTTTCTAAATGACGAGGAAAACCCTTTCATTTCTGATTATGACAGTGCAGTGAACAAGTCCATGTAGGTACCAGCCATTTTTTGACTTCTGAAGTGCTCATCCCATACACACCAACTCTAAAGACCAAGGCAACAAAGCCTATAAACCAAAAATATTGATAATGAATCATTATCTCTTAAGGTGATTGTCAGTGTGTCTGAGCACTTCCTACTTCAGTCACAATCTGTCATTCAAAATGAGAATCTATTTGTTCAGCAAGGATGTTGGGAATTGTTGTATGCCAGAAACTGTCTTTTAATGAACAGTTTCCTTGATGGAGTATCTCCCCCTTTGTTTCAACTGCTCATCAGTTGGAAACTCACTAGCCTAGAACGGTGATTTGGGAAAGACTCAAATTAGAGTTCTTTTTTTGTGGTCAGTCTTTCTCAGGGCAGCTGAGCTCTGAAAAATAAAATTCCCTTCCTTTCCTTATGCAGTGGTGAAGTTTTTATCAAGAGTTAGAAAAAAATGTAATCACAGGTCTGGGAGCATGGTTCAAAGGGCTGGGCATATGCTTTGCAAAAGAAAGACCCGTGTCTGATCCCCAACATTGCATGTACCCTGAGCTCAGTAGCAGGGCCCAAACAGCCCATCTCCTAAAAATTTAATAGCTCTTGCTTTCAAAAAGTGAAAGTTAACCTCTAGTCTGAAAGCCAATGTGCTTTTAAGAGATGGGTGTTTATACCTTAAAGAGAATCTTCATCAGGAAAATCTCTTATATTCCTCAGTGATCTAGTTCAGTTTTTCTGTAACTAGCCCTAAGACTTTCTGTAGCTAATCTGAATTTCCTACACTATAAGGTTTATAAAAGTCACTAATTCTTTTTTATGAAATATTAAGAAGCTCTAATTTCAAGTCTTAATAATTTTCTTAACAAATCAGTTTCTTCAATACTTTTATCCTAAGTTTCAAACTATTTTTTAGTTTTTAAGCAAAGGTTTCTGCTAAACCAACTACATCTTGTTTATCTTAGGTTGAGAAATGAACCCAAACCTAGTGGCGTTTTCATAAGGATCGATAAAGATAGTTGAGACCAAAATCTTAGAACATCATAATTCTGTTATGAGAATAAAGAAAAAATGCTGAATCAGAGCAATCAATGAGGAATTTTAATTTCTAAATCTTACTCTCTCTCCATCCTTTATCGTCAGAAGCCATAGCACCAATAAAGCCTTAATAGATATGCATCTGGTATTCCCAATCTCCAGTTGACCCTCACATACTCCAAATAAGTTTCCGTGAAGGTATTCATCCTTGCATTCAAGTTCTTGCAGAACAAACTTCCTGACCTCAACTATAAGATCAGGGTTCCAAATACATAGATAAGCAATGAAGACAAAACATGATCACTTTATAATCTTGGCAATATAAGCAATCCATCAATTTGGAAAAAAATGAATGATAAATATGTTTTAAAGTTTGCCCCTTGAGAAGCAGGGGTGTGTGGCAAATTATTTATTCATTCAATAACTCGTTTAGCCTTTTAGGAACTACCATAAAATTTTTAATTTTTGTCTTAAAATTTACCGATATTACTAAACTACCTTTATTTTATATTTAGTGCTTATCTTTAAAATTTAAGATTAAAATTTACCTACATTTTACTATTTACCTATTAAAGGCTTTTCCATAGTATGTTCTTCAACACTTGGATTTTTCTACCTTGGAATTTTTGTATATAAATATATTTTATATAATTTACTTGCAGCTTTATGGGATCATATGGTAAGTGTATTTTAACTTTCTTAAACTCTATCAGTTTTAACCTGGGTGTTTGCATATTTTATAGCCTGTTCAGTGCCTACATCTTCTCCAACACATATTGTCAATCTTTTTTATTTTGCTTTAAATATGAGACAAATCCAATAATGTTCTTTCTGGGGGTGAGCTAGTACCCTTAGAGGTACATGTGGCAGAGCTCAGTGGTGCCATTCGGTGTGCTGAAGACGGATTCTTGCAGGACCTCACACATCTTGGTGTATGCTCTACTGCTTGAGTAATCTTTCCAGTCTTTTAATTTTATTTTTACTTTAAATTTTCTTTTCAGTTTTTTGGTCACATCTGCCAGTGCTTATGGTTTACTCTGGCTCTGTGCTCAGAGATCACTCCAGGCAGGACTTGGGGAACCATAAGGAGCACTGAGAATTGAATCAGGTTTGGTTTCATGTAAAACAAGACCAACTCATATGTGATCTTTCCCATCATCCCTAGTCTTTTTCATTTGATCTCTTTCTTGTGATTTTACTTTTTTTTTCCTATGATTTGACTTTTTTAGTGACATGACATTTGTTCAAATGCTTCTTTGCCATTTCCTCCCAAGGTTGTCAAGGGTTTTAACATGTTACAATGCAGTTCAAAATTCCATCCAATGATTTTTCAACATTAACAGTTCTGGACTGACATTAATTCATAGATTTGAAGCTATATCACAGAATCAGTTAAATATGGCATGTTGTTAATGGAGATTTAAACATTATTTATGGTTTATCTGGTCTCTATTGAAAGAAAAGTAAAACAGGGCAGTGTAATTGCAAGTAGATTGTATGCCATTGATTTTTATGGATAATTCTTTGTCAGTTTATAATTTTATTTGGCTGAAAAATAAAACAGAATTCCACAAGATATAGATATATATAGATATAGATGCATATATAAATGCATATATAATATGCATAATGGGAGTTTAGAATATTGTTTAGAATTTGACTCTGGAATTTAGGAAAATTAATGTTACATTATTTGAGATTCAGGAGCAGAAGAGAGTACAGGAGGTAGGGTACTTCCACTGCAAAGGACCAAAGACAGTTGGCTCAAAGCACTCCATAACGTTCTCCCAGGCACCACCAGGAATGACCCCTAGGCACAGAGGTAGCAGTAAGCCCTGAGCAGCACCAGCCATGCACACTGCCTCTCCTCTATCACCAACAACAACACTGTAAAAAAAGTTAACTCTTTTTTATGATCCCAAGATGATTGCTCTAAACTAGGACGTTACATCCTTATTTGAGAAAAGCAGAAAGAGGCAGTGGCAATGATGTGGCTCTCAGGTAAGGCAGCACTGTAAAGGGTAAATCCATTGGCATGCAATCATATCTCATCTCATTAGCCACAAAATTATAAGTATTGGAAATATAATTTTAACTAAATATATTATAACAACCAAAAATGTAAAGACATTTTTGTCTTTTTCTTGACTATTGAGTTTTATTTGTCTGATTTCATCTTTTGGAAATTTCATCTCAATAATATTGTCTTACACAGACTTAGTAAGGACAGAGTTGAAATATTGAGTTATCAGTATTGAGTTGGCTTTGAGCAGGCAACAGTCTGTCCTCTCCTCTTATTTTTTGGACCATAGAAGAAAATTCTAAAATTACTATTTCTAATTTGACCGTTTTATTTTGGAGTTAGAGAATGGAGGATGGGGAGACAAACCTGGCTATAATCAGAGCTTACTCCTGGCTGTGTGAGCAGGGACCGCATCTAGTGGTGCTCAGGCAACCACCTGCAGTGCTGGAGGTCAAGCAAGGTCAACCATATGAAAAGCAGCGAATAGTTTACCTCCTGCTCTATGCTCTCTAGTCCTCGAGCTAATCATTTTGCTCCTATTTATTTTTTGGAGTCATACTCAACAATACTCTGGGCTTAATCCTGACTCTACTCAAGGTCACTCCTGGTGGTGCTTGGGAAACTATATCGCTTCCGGGAATCAAACTGGCATAAACAGAGTATCTTGACGTATAAAAATAAATAGGGAAGGTCTCATTTCTGGGAGAAATTTTCAATATGAAAACACACAGCAATCAAGAAGGCCAGGTCCTTATTCTTTCTTTGAGTTTCAATAAAGCGTTTCTCCATTTATGTTAGAGATATCCTGGGAAAAGCAGGTCATATAGGAAGTCTGTGGAAGAACTAAACATGGGGAGCTGTTTTGGGTTTCTAGAGAATCAGCTCTTCCAGATGTGATTTCAATCTTTTTTTCTTTAATGTTTTTATTAAAATTTGTTTTAAATTTAATTTTTTAATATTTTAAAAATTAAATTAAAAATTTACTTAAAACTGTAGTCACTATGAAATCACTCACTACTTCCTGCTATGCGTTCAGACATATAGCATTTCAATGTCCATACTTTCACCATTCTTCACTTTTCTTAAATGGTGTGCACCTCACCCCATTTGTCTCCACCCACTGAATGATGGCAAAATTCTTGACCAACCCAGATTTCAAAACTGAGATGACCAAGTGATGAGTGGAAGACGTGTGACCTTCACTTGGATGAGAAAAAGAAAGAGGGATAAAAATTATGATGATAGGGCCTGAGCGATAGTCCAGCGGGTAGGGCTTGCCTTGCACATGGCCGGCTCGTGCGGGCCCAGGTTCGATGCCCGGCATCCCATATGGTCCCGAGCACCACCAGGAGTAGTTCCTGAGTGGTGAGACAGGAGAGACAGGAGAAACCCCTGAGCATTGCCGGGTGTGACCCAAAAAAAAAAAAAATTATGATGATAACTGCAAATAATCTCTGGTAAATACAATTTAAGGTATATGATGAATGTTTGCCTTTTGCTAGTATCAGCAATTTTTTTCCCATATGGAAGCGCTTTTCTGACAAAAAGTGTTGTTTACAACTTCCTTCCTTTCTTCCATGTATAACCATGTAGATATTCTCAGGTGACTTTTCTAGTTTGAGCCTCTGCCATTCCTTTAAACCTTCTACCCCCAATGGTGGGGTCTGGATTGGTGTGGGTCCCATTGAAAAAGCAAGATTATGTGTTTTTATTTCAATCTTCTGTATGCATTATGGGGAATTCCATGATTCCCCACCATGCTTTTATCAAAGGAAGTACCAAAATGTATTCTAAACACAAGTAGGGTGATTTTTGTATTACTTGCTTTGTTCCTCTCCAATAGTTTGGAAAATTGAGCCAACTTCAAGTGAATTTTTTATTCACAACTAAACAGACCATTGCCTGCTCTGAACTATTCGTGACAAATTTGGGGGGAAAGTATCATGAATAAATTACATTTGAGAAAAAAATCTGCATTTCCAGGACAAATTGTATTTATCACTGATATGAAATATTTGACAATATATTACAGATACTTATTATGCTTTGTCTTTTAGACTTGGAGTTTGAAACTTAATAATAAGAGAATAAGAGGCATTAGAACTATAAGAAATAATAAATCAGCATTTGTCATCTCAAGAAATTTAGTGTTAAGTGGAAGATACAAAATATAATACAATTTTACAAGACAGTGAGATAGTTGAGTTGGAGCACTGGGCCAAAGGGAGTGGAGGCCTGGGACAAAGAGGAAATCCAAGAAAAGGCAACAAATGAGTCCAATTGTAAGGAATGAATCACATAGTATAGTGGTAAATATCTGGTCTACTGACTTAGAGATTTACCGCTAGTTCACCAAAAACTGTCACTTAACACTTTTAATGTCTGGATCATGTAGCAGTCAAATTATATACAAGAACATATAAGTACACTTATTATAAATAATGTTTTTATTTCCTGTTTTACTGGCCTGTTGGGCCCCCTTTAAGAGATCCCTTAAAGGGATCACTTTTAACTCTTAAAAGGGATGGCCAATATCCACCCTATGGGGATATATCACTTGATCACTTGATATCCCATTATTCGTCGATTTGCTCAAGTGGGTGACAGTAACATTTCCATTTGACCCTATCATGTGCCAGTGTAGCCCAATGGCATCTGCTTGAATCAGGAATATGAAGAGCCTCAAACTATTTGTTCAGGGTCTGATGAAGAAGTCTGATTATCTTGTAGGTGGGGGCCCACATGATCTTTTGACGTTCTGTGGTTTCCAGCAGTAACGGCTCTAGTCCAACTGTCGTCTCCATGTCACATTACATGTCCAGCCCATCTGATTTTTGATACCTTGGCAAATGATAGAGCAACCCTTACTCTAGATCCTCGACAGAGGTCGGAGCTCCATATTCCTTCTCGAACTTGAGTGAGGCATGATATTCCAAGCATAGCTCCTTTGATTCCTCTTTGGGAGACCCGAATAGCATTCTCATCCTGCTTTTGTAGGGCCCAGATTGCTGAGGCGCATGTTAATGGAGGGAAAATGGTGGAGTCGAAGAGATGTACCCGAAAAAAGGAGGTTTGTTGTCCTTTTAGCTAATTCTTTGATGTTCTTGAAGGCATTCCACGCAGCTCTCTTCCTCCTGTGCAGCTTAGGTGCTAGTTCTTTCATCATGTTGAGTTCTCAACCTAGGTACACATAACTGCTGCATTCAGAGATGTTTGTTGCATTGAGAGTGAATGGGGCCTCTGGAACTAGTTCATTTTTCACGAACATTGTTTTGTTGAGATTCAGCTGTAAACTTATCTTTCCACATTCATGGTTGAAGTCAGCCAGCATTTGTGCCGCTTGGCTAATGTTTGGTGTTGTTAGAACAATGTCATCAGTGAAGTGGAGGTGGTGTAGTTGCCAACCGTTTATCTTCACTCCCGTTCCTTCCCATTCTAATTGTCACATCACTTTCTCCAGGGTGACACTGAAGAGTTTTGGTGAAATGGTATCACCCTGCTGAACCCCTTTTGACATCAACGATCACTTCTTTGTAGAATGGTGAGATCCTGGTGTTGAATCCGTAATACAGCTCATGAAGGATCTTGATATATTGGGATGGGGATATATAAGAGTTGGAAAAAACAGTTAACGAGTCAGTTGAGACTGTGCTCTTAGCCTGGCTAGCAGGAATGAGTTGGATGAGCAGAGAACATGACAGGATAGAGAAATAGAGGAGAAGAGAGAAAGGTTGGTTGAGCTTGCCAAAGGTCAGAACTTGATATAGTTCAAAGAGAGTCTTGAAGGGTGTTTAGAGCCTCTGGACTGGTTCTGTACCTGATACTGTCAGTTAGTCAGCCACAAAGCTGAAAACTGACAGTGACCCAAAAAATATTTCTCCTATTTTCAGTTCAGAGGTATAAGACCATAAACTACAGATCTACAGTGAATGGAAATGAAATTAGGAGATCCAGGAGATTGCAAAACAGGCCAAGCAAGTCAATGGATATTTGCTCTACTCTAAGAAATACTGTATGTCTCAGCTGGTTCCTTCCACACTTTGGTTGATATTACAAGTGATTATGGCAATTAGGATCAAAGTAATAAGCAAAGAAGCATAGCACTTGAGAATTCCTTTTTGAAAATGAATATCTCTAGATGCCACACTGAGTCAATCTGTGTATTTAAAGTTGTTCCCAAGAATTTGTATTGCTGACAGATTAACTATTTTCAACATTTACTAAAAATTTAAAATTTTTATACTATTGCATTGAATACTTGATCACTTAATCACTTGACATCCCATTATTCATTTATTTGCTCGAGTGGGCACCAGTAACGTTTCCATTTGACCCTATCACGTGCCAGTGTAGCCCACTGGCATCTGCTTGTTTGAAGAATACGAAGAGCCTCAAACCGTTCATTCAGGGTCTTGACAAAGAAGTCTGACCATCTTGTAGGTGGGCGGCCACGTGATCTTTTGACGTCCCATGGGATCCAGTCGGTAATGGCTCTAGTAGTGGTTGTCTCCAAGTCGCATTACGTGTCCAGCCCATCTGATTTTTTGTGCCTTGGCAAATGAGACAGTGTTCCTGACTCTGGATCGTTGACAGAAGTCAGAACTCCTGATTCCTTCTACACATTCATATATATATATATATATATATATATATATATAAGCCCTTAAAAGATGATAATCTTGCCTACAGGAATGCTTAGAGAACTGTTTTTCTGTTTTTTTTTTAATTGACAGTCATTGTCCCCAGTTTCCCTTCCATCTCCCACTTGGCCACCACACACCTTTATGGAAGAAGATACTTTTCTTCTCTCTCTCTCTCTCTCAACACTCTATCACTCTCTCTCTCTCCTTACACATGTATATCTTACACATCTATTTTCTTTTTTTCTTTTTCATTTTTTCCTCAGGCATCTTTGAGAAAATGTCTATTCAACTATTTTTTTAATTTTATTGGACTATTTTTTTTAGTGTTGAGAGCTTTATTTTTTTTTAAATTAATTTCTATCCAATACCAGATTTTTAAGTACCTTTTCCCACTCCATATGCTGTCTTTTGTTTATAATTTTCTTTGCTGCAGAGGCGTCTTTTTCTCATTCATTCATTTTCCTTCCCTATAACACATTACTGTTTTGATAATAAGAAATTTACTTCTCCAAACCTGAGCAATGCATTCACAATTGTTTTTCTCTTTCTTTTTGTCAAAGGAAGCAAAAAACAAAAAACTGACTTAATTTCCTGCTATTCTAGAAGTACAAAGAATTTGTGATTAGTTTCTCCCTTGCATTGGGCAATAATGGTGAGAAAGATAAGAAAACTGTGAGAAACCAGTTGTGCATAAAGAGATAATTCTACCCTCCTTAGCTGGAGTAATGGAGAACCAGTATTTTTTTAGTACATGGTGACCAAATGGAAGATAAGAGAAGAAATAAAAATGAAACAATAAATTCTTGTCTACCTTTGCTTAAGACAATTCATAGCCACTTAGAGTTGAGGGTCTAGATTTTTTACTGTGAAAACTAAAGTTCTTGAATAAAATAATAAAAAAATTGAGAGTGGATTTTGGTTAAGCTAAAAGCAAAAACTGTCTTTCATTGTACTGTTCTCTCCAACTTGTTTTTACATCCTGACAGGAAGAGGAAAAGAAAATGCTGGAGTCTGTCTAAAGTATCCCGTGTTGTGGTAGAGGTGGAGAGAGAAGGGGTACCAGGTAATCTGGTAACTAAAACTGGTCATTTTAAAAACTCATAGACAGGAGGCAAATGACTTCCCTCTTGAATCCTTAGCCTAATCCTAAGAAAACAATCAAGTAGCCTCTCTTTGTGCATAGGTGGATGACAGGAAGCAGCCATTCCTGTCCATAAACGCAGGGTGGAAAATCAAGGAAAGTCCAAAGAATAAAAAGCAGCCACCTACACAGGAGAAGAGGGATTCCAGAGCATCAGTGAGAACCAGTGGATCATGGAAAATGCTTGGACATGGACAGAGCAGTATGACTCTAACTTAGACCACAGATGGTAGATATCTGTTTCCCAACAGGGGAAACCACTGTGAAGTCTGAAGGTAGAACACTCTGACACCCAAAACTGCTTAAGACTGTTAATTATTAACAATAACTCAAGGACCAACTCAGCAAATGAGCCAATTTTGCTGTAACACTTTTTATAACTTTCTTTAAGCCAGATTGCTGGGCTGTCACTCAACACAGACTCTCCAAAAGCAGGAAATTTAAGTATAGAAAGTTTATTAGAGGGGGCGGAGCGATAGCCCAGCGGGTAGGGCGTTTGCCTTGCACGCGGCCGGTCTCATGCCGGCCCGGGTTCGATCCACGGCATCCCACATGGTCCCCCGAGCACCGCCAGAAGTGATTCCTGAGTGCAGAGCCAGGAGAAACCCCTGAACGTTGCCGGGTGTGACCCAAAAAAAAAAGCAAAAAAAATTAAAAAAAAAAAAATAAAAAAAAAATAACTTAAAAAAAAAAAAAAAGAAAGTTTATTAGAGCTTAGCTCTGAGGAACCTCCAGTCAAAGAGATTCAGAGAGCCCAGCACTGAGGGCCCACAAGTTAAAGAGAGTGACTTGGAGCCAGGAGAAAATCAAAGAAGCAAACTGGGCAGTAAGTAGTTAGCTTGTCCTGTTTTATGTTGTTATAAAAAACAAAAAAGCAAGGTCAAACTTGACTTTGAGTCATCAAAAAACAAGGTCAAACATTTACTTGAGTAATCTGTATTATCTGTGCACTTTACATTGATGCCCTTAGGGTCAGGCAAGTTTTTCTTATTAGGTTGTAAACTCATGACCCTAAGGCACAATATGGTGTCAAATACTTCAAGATGGAGCCACAGTGGTTCTGCTCAATGTATCTTTCTTTTTATTTCCAGTGGTTTCTTAAGTATTTTATTATACTACTTGATCACTTCACTTGATCACTTGAATCCCATTATTCATCGATTTGCTCTAGCGGGCGCCAGTAACATTTCCATTGACCCTATCACGTGCCAATGTAGCCCAATGGCATCTGGTTGATTCAGGAATATGAAGAGCCTCAAACTGTTCCCTTCAGGGTCTTGACAAGGAAGTTTGACCATCTTGTAGGTGGGCAGCCACGTGATCTTTTGACATCCCGTGCGATCCAGTCAGTAACAGCTCTAGTCCAGCGGTTGTCTCCAAATCACATTACATGTCCAACCCATCTGATTTTTGAGGCCTTGGCAAATGAGACAGCGTCCCTGATTCTGGAATAGCGAAGGGGGTCAGAACTTCAGATTCCTTCTCTCACTTGAGTGAGGCGTGATATTCCAAGCATATCTCTTTCGATTCCTCTTTGGGAGACCGAAAAGCATTCTCATCCTGCTTTCGTAGGGCCCAGGTCTCTGAGGCGTATGTTAATGCAGGAAGAACAGTGGAGTCAAAGATATGTGTCCAGAGCCGGAGGTTCTTTGTCCTTAGCTGTTTCTTCAATGCCTTTGAAGGCATTCCCATGCCGCTCTCTTCCTGCTGCACAGCTCACGTTTTAGGACGTTCATCATGTTGATTTCTCGACCTATGTACACATAACTGCTGCATTCAGAGATGTTTGTTCCATTGAGAGTGAATGGGCCCTCTGGAACTAGTTCATTTTTTCATAAACATGGTTTTCTTTTAGATTCAGCTGTACCTATCTTTCCACATTCTCGGTCAAAGTCAGCCAGCATTTGTGCCGCTTGGCTAATGTTTGGTGTTATTAGAACGATGTCATCAGCGAAGCGGAGGTGGTGTAAGTTGCCGACTATCTATCTTCACTCCCATTCCTTCCCATTCTAATTTTCGCATGATGTTCTCGAGGGTTGTACTGAAGAGTTTTGTTGAAATTGTATCATCCTGTCGAACCCCCTCTTTTCACATTAATGATCACTTCTTTGTGGAATGGTGAGATCCTGGTGGTGAATCCATAATACAGCTCACAAAGGATCTTGATGTATTGGGTTTGAACACCCTGTTTGGCTAGGGTCTTCGATGACTGCTTCAGTCTCCACAGAATCAAAGGCTTTCTGTAAATCAATTACTGTGAGACAGAGCAGTATCTTGTACTCCCTACAAACGTCAATGAGCTTGGTTACTGGTGTGGATATGGTCGATTGTGCTGAATCCTTTCCGGAAGCCTACTTGCTTCGCATGGTTGTCCTTCATCTAGTGTTCTGCTAATCCTGTTCCGGATGACTCGTGTAAACAGCTTGTAGATGACGGACAACAGGCAGATGGGGTGATAGTTGCCGATGTCGTGAATGTCTCCCTTCTTGAACAGTAGAACTGTCCTGCTGGTTTTCCTTTGGGAGGGCACTTTGCATTCGGAAAAGATAGAGTGTGATGAGCCGAGCTAGTGTATTGATGAGTACCGATGGCAGATTCTTCAGGTGTTCGGGTCTGACTTTGTCTGGGCCTGGTGCTGTTCCCTTCTTTACTGACGAGATGGCATGTTGGATTTCAGAAGGGAGAACGTTGGGAATGATATATCCATCCTGGGGAATTTGGTATGTGGGCAGGTGGATGTGGCTATCAAAGAGATTTGAGTAAAAGTCCTGGATAATCTTCTCCATTGCCTTTCTGGAAGATATGATAGATCCATCAGGGCATCGGAGGGCAGTCATTTTGGTCTAATAGTTGGCAAAGGACGGGGGGGGGCGGTGTGAATGCTTTTCCCGGCTTCTGCTGCATCTTCCAGTATGTCTGCTCTTCTGTCTTTGAGGTCTTCTTTTATCACTTCTCTGCACCGTTTAGCAAGCTAGAACATTAGCATTTGGTCTCCTGAGGCTCGATCCTTGCCACGTTGGCGAATGAGCTCGAGAGTTTCTGAAGTCAAGCCGTCCTTTTGTGTCTTTATCTCGGCATTCTTCGCACAATCATGGAGGTGCTGAAACAGTCAGTTGTATTCTTCATCGATGTCATCAATGATGGTATCTTCCCATGTTGCTGCAATGGTGCCAAAGAGTTCCCAGTTGGTGGTCGTTCTGGGGAGTTCTCTTCTTAAACTTTGCAGCCTTTTCTCACCGTTGCGGGAAGTAGAATTTTGCATGAAGGAGACAGTGGTCCGATCCTGTTTGGAATTTGGGGACGACAGCAACATCGATCAGACAAAACCGTCGACTAAAGATGATGTGGACAATTTCATTGTGGAACTTTCCACCAGGAGATTCCCATGTCCAACGTTTCGCTTCAGCCTTCTGGAACTGTGAGTTCCCATGAATGGTCTTGGTGGACATGATGAACTCAGATAGTCTCTCACCCTGTTCATTCCATTCTAGGCCATGGGTCCCGATGTGCAGTTTTTTCAGCCTATCTTCTTGGTCCTATCTTGGCATTAAAATCACCGACTATGATCTTGTAGAAGGTGTGATCTTTTTTATAGTACTCCTCCAATTCCATGTAGAATTTCTCAATTTCATCTTCTTTGTATGTGGATGTTGGTGCGTAGACAATGAAGATAGAAATTGCTGGCAGTGGGCCACATCTCTTCAAGTGTAATCGACCTATCCGGTTTGTTAGGCATTCAAATGAATCAATGTTGATGGCCATGTTCGTGTTGACAAGGACACTAATGCCACCGAAACCTCTTTCGTCGCATGTTCGAAGGGAACAATTCTTCTCTGGTGTCAAATACAGCATGATGCAACTGATGCCTCCTCGTCTCAGTCAGACCAATGATGTCGTACTTGATCTTTTGCGCTTGCACCATCAGATCCTCAATATATGCTTCCAATGCCAGGGTACGTGCTTTGAAAGTACAGACATTCATTTTAGACCTTCTTTTGTTTTGGCAGCCTAGGTTGGCCATGAAATTTTATCAGGCACTGCTTGTTCGCCTTTCTTACTGCTGCCATATTAAGGGCTCTTTTTGGGTCAGGAAAATAAACATTTCTATTACTGGTTTTGGCATATTGAACACGCATCAGACAGCTTGCCAGGCTCTGCCATGCGGGCGCTATATTCTCATTACTTTGTGGGGCTCTCTCAGAGGGGTGGGTAGAATATTCACGGTAATTTGGAGGTAAATCCGGCGAAAGCTGGTTTCTGCTCTGCTGAGTGTATCTGTGTCTTAGGCTCAAGCATTCCTGGGCTTGAAATACTCTCCTCTGAAGGGTGGCTCTCTGCAGGGTGGGTCGTCGTAGGGCTGGTTTCTAACAAGCTGGGCTGGGGACTGGATTAATCTGCTGGGTGGAGATCTTACGTGCTTTGGAGTGTGGATTTTGAAGATTGCTGCCAGCAAGGTGTGGGGGGTTTCTCTGGGCTCTTCCGAGGCTCCATCGGGATGGTGGACTCGGGCCGGAGTTGCTCTGTGGTCCATGGAATGCAGGGGGTTCAACGGGGAAAGCTGGTTTCTGCTCTGCCGGGTATAT
>JAJIBD010023519.1:0-83292 GCA_021461705.1 Cryptotis parvus
TATAATAATAATCACTTGATCACTTGATCACTTGAACTCCCGCTACTCATCGATTTGCTCGAGCGGGCGCCAGTAACATTTCCATTGGACCCTATCACGTGCCAATGTAGCCCAATGGCATCTGGTTGATTCAGGAATATGAAGAGCCTCAAACCGTTCCTTCAGGGTCTTAACAAGGAAGTCTGACCATCTTGTAGGTGGGCGGCCACGTGATCTTTTTGACATCCCGTGGGATCCAGTCGGTAACGGCTCTAGTCCAGCGGTTGTCTCCAAATCGCATTACATGTCCAGCCCATCTGATTTTCGATGCCTTGGCAAACGAGACAGCGCCCCTGATTCTGGAATAGCGACGGAGGTCAGAACTCCGGATTCCTTCTCTCACTTGAGTGAGACGTGATATTCCAAGCATAGCTCTTTCGATGCCTCTCTGGGAGACCCGAATAGCATTCTCATCCTGCTTCGTAGGGGCCCAGGTCTCTGAGGCGTATGTTAATGCAGGGAGAACGGTGGAGTCAAAGAGATGTGCCCGGAGCCGGAGGTTCTTTTGTCCTTTTTAGCTATTTCTTCGATGCCTTTGAAGGCATTCCATGCCGCTCTCTTCCTCCCTGGCGCAGCTCAGGTTTTAGGTCATTCATCATGTTGACTTCTCGACCTAGGTACACATAACTGCTGCATTCAGAGATGTTTGTTCCATTGAGAGAGAATGGGGCCTCTGGAACTAGTTCATTTCTCATGAACATAGTTTTCTTCAGATTCAGCTGTAGACCTACCTTTCCACATTCTCGGTCAAAGTCAGCCAGCATTTGTGCCGCTTGGCTAATGTTTGGTGTTATTAGAACGATGTCATCAGCGAAGCGGAGGTGGTGTAGTTGTGCCCGACCATCTATCTTCACTCCCATTCCTTCCCATTCTAATTGTCTCATGATGTTCTCGAGGGTGGCACTGAAGAGTTTTGGTGAGATGGTATCACCCCTGTCGAACCCCTCTTTTGACATCAATGATCACTTCTTTGTAGAATGGTGAGATCCTGGTGGTGAATCCGTAATACAGCTCACGAAGGATCTTGATGTATTGGGTTTGAACACCCTGTTTGACTAGGGCTTCGATGACTGCTTCAGTTTCCACAGAATCAAAGGCTTTCTGTAAATCAATGAACGTGAGACAGAGCGGCATCTTGTACTCCCTACAAACCTCAATGAGCTTGGTTACTGTGTGGATATGGTCGATTGTGCTGAATCCTTTCCCGAAACCTGCTTGCTCGCATGGTTGACCTTCATCTAGTGTTCTGCTAATCCTGTTCAGGATGACTCGTGTAAACAGCTTGTAGATGACAGACAACAGGCAGATGGGGCGATAGTTGCCGATGTCATGAATGTCTCCCTTCTTGAACAGTAGAACTGTCCTGCTGGTTTTCCATTGGGAGGGCACCTTGCATTCGGACAGGTAGCGTGTGAAGAGCCGAGCTAGTGTATTGATGAGCACCGACGGCAGATTCTTCAGATGTTCGGGTCTGACTTTTGTCTGGGCCTGGTGCTGTTCCCTTCTTTACCGATGAGATGGCATGTCTGATTTCAGAAGGGAGAACGTTGGGAATGACGTATCCATCCTGTGGAATTTGGTATGTGGGCAGGTGGATGTGGCTATCAAAGAGATTTGAGTAGAAGTCCTGGATAATCTTCTCCATTGCCTTTCTGGAAGATGTGATAGATCCATCAGGGCGTCGGAGGGCAGTCATCTTGGTCTTATAGTTGGCGAAGGACAGGCGGGCAGTGCGAATACTTTTCCCGGCTTCTGCTGCATCTTCCAGTATTTCTGCTCTTCTGTCTTTGGAGGTCTGCTTTTATCGCTTCTCTGCACTGTTTAGCAAGCTTGGACGTTAGCATTTGGTCTCCTGAGGCTCGCGCCTTGCCACGTTGGCGAATGAGCCTCGAGAGTTTCTGAAGACAAGCCGCCCTTTTGTGTTTTTCTCTCTCTCGGCATTCTTCGCACAATCATGGAGGTGCTGAACCAGTCGGTTGTATTCTTCATCGATGTCATCAATGATGGTATCTTCCCATGTTGCCGCAATGGTGCCAAAGAGTTCCCAGTTGGTGGTCGCTCTGGGGAGTTCTCTTCTTAAACTTTGCAGCCTTTTCTCCCCGCTATGGGAAGTAGAATTTTGCACGAAGGAGACGGGTGGTCCGATCCTGTCTGGAATTTGGGGGACGACAGCAACATCGGTCAGACAAAACCGCCGATTGAAGATGATGTGGTCGATTTCATTGTGGAACTGTCCACCAGGAGATTCCCATGTCCAACGCTTTCGCTTCAGCCTTCTGAAACTGTGAGTTCCCATGAATAGTCTTGGTGGACATGATGAACTCAGATAGTCTCTCACCCTGTTCGCTCCATTCTAGGCCATGGGTCCCGATGTGGAGTTCTTCAGCCGATCTTCTCGGTCCTATCTTGGCATTAAAATCACCGACTATGATCTTGTAGAAGGTGTGATCTTTTTTATAGAACTCCTCCAATTCCATGTAGAATTTCTCAATTTCATCTTCTTTGTATGTGGATGTTGGTGCATAGACAATGAAGATAGAAATTGCTGGCAGTGGGCCACATCTCCTCAAGTGTAATCGCCCTATTCGGTTTGTTAGGCATTCAAATGAATCAATGTTGACAGCCATGTTCGTGTTGACAAGGACACCAACGCCACCGACGCTCTTTTTCATCACATGTTCCAAGGAACAATTCTTCTCCGTGTCAAATACAGCATGATGCGACTGACGCCTCCTCGCCTCAGTCAGACCAATGATGTCGCACTTGATCTTTCTTGCTTGCAGCATCAGATCCTCAATATATGCTTCCGCTGCCAGTGTACGTGCATTGAAAGTACAGACAGTCATTTTAGTCCTTCTTCGCTTTGGCAGCCTAGGACAGCCGTGAAATTTTATCAGGCACTGCTTGTTTGCCTTTCTTACTGCTGCCGTATTAAGGGCTCTTTTCGGGTCAGGAAAATAAACATTTTTGTTACTGGGTTTGGCATATCGAACACGCATCGGACAGCTTGCCAGGCTCTGCCATGCGGGCACTATATTCTCATTGCTTTGTGGGGCTCTCTCAGAGGGGTGGGTAGAATATTTGTGGTAGTTTGGAGGTAAATTACACGCACAGCGGCCGCCGCAACGGGAAAGCTGGTTTCTGCTCTGCCGGGTGTACCTGTGTCTGAGGCTCAAGCATTCCTGGGTTTGAAATACTCTCCTCTGAAGGGCGGTCTCTGCAGGGCGGGTCCTTGTAGGCTGGGTTTCTGACAAGCTGGGCTGAGACTGGATTAATCTGTGGGCTGGAGAGTGGATTAATATGCTGGGGGAGATCTTACCAGCTGCAGAGTGTGGATTGTGACACAGATCGCTGCCAGCAAGGTGTGGGAGTTTCTCTGGCCTCCTCCGAGGCTCCATCGGGATGGTGGACTCAGGTCCGAAGTTGCCTCGTGGTCCATGGAGTGCAGGGGGTTCAACGGGAAAGCTGGTTTCTGCTCTGCCGGGTGTACCTGTGTTATGTTACTTAACATAATAATAATAAAAGTGATAAAAGTGATCTCTCTGGATAAGAACTGAGTGTTGAAAGTAGGTAAAGGGATATACATGATAACCTTTCAGTATCTGTATTGCAAACCATAATGCCCAATGAGAGAGAGAGAGAGAGAGAGAGAGAGAGAGAGAGAGAGAGAGAGAGAGAGAGGAACTGCCTGCCACATAGGCAGGAGTGGGGTGGGAGGGAAACTGAGGACATTGGTGGTGGAAATACGCACTGGTGAAGGGATGGGTGTGGAAAATTACATAACTGAAACTCAATCATGAACTACCTTGTAACTGTGTACCTTACTGATTCAATTTTTAAAAAAACCATGAAAGTTAAAAATAATAATAGTAATAATAATAATAATAATAATAATAATAATAATAATAATAATGCATGGCTCAGAGTTGGCAGTTGCTACAGGCTTCCGCCTGGAAGTCACACATACTTCACTAATTCTTTCCCTAGTCCTTTGTCCAGAGCAGAATGACCCCAATTCTTCCTTCCTCAGTGACAATGAGCAGAGTTTCAGAACTCACTTCTAAGGAACAGGATGATGAGCTGAAATGAGAGCACACATGGGAAGCACCGGGCTGGCATGCATGAAGCCTGAGCTCAACCCCCTGCAGCACAGGGTTCTTAATCAGTATTGGGCATTGACCTCAAGCATGGCTGGACCAGGCCTGGTAGCCACCAGAGTCCCATCAGCTCTGTTCCCATCAGCCCAATACCACCAACTCATAGTGCTGGACTGAATGTGCTTAGAACCTTCCAGTGTCCTTCTGGCACCCTGATCCTCAGACCCTGATCCTGAACCTCCAGCTCTGTTAGAGAAGACATTGGTGTTCTCAGTTTAGGTACTTTCTATGGCTGCCCTAGGAAACTACACTTTCCAAAACTAGAGAATAAGAAATGGACGCACAAGCTGCTTCTCTCTTGTTCTCTGTCTCTCCTTCGGTGCCTTCAGAGTCCTGAGCCAACGGAAGAAGCCCAGCAACCCTGAAGCCTCCATGGTGGGTGTTTGTGGAGAGTCTGCCCCAGAGGAGACACAGAGCCATTATCGCCTTCTCAGGTCCTGCACTACCTCATCAGGGGAGACGCCTTCAGTCCTCTGCACCCTTGGAATATGAGCTCCCGCCTCCATGGGAATATCACAAGCCCCTAGGACCATACTAAAATTGATACCTACACAGAGAGAGCAAGCACTAACAAGCTTGTGGATCATGTTTACTGTTGTTTTAAAATTCACTTTTATTTTCATCATTGATGAAAAAGCAGCCCATGTAACATAAAAATCTATCATATTAACCATTTTGCAATGTGCGATAGGGTGGTGTTGTTTACTTTGTTGAATCTTCAGAACTTTTTCATCTGCACCCATTAACCAAGGCCCAGTCCCTAGAAACCACCTTCTACTTTATTTTCTATTTTAAACATTAAAATTATTTTTCTGTCTTCCCTTTTTTGTTGTTGATGCCTCTGCAGTGGGTACAGGAGGAAGCCCTCTTTATGGTGAGCTTGCTGGGGACCTGCACTGTAGTTGTGCTCACACACTTGGTTGTGGTGTGCCAGAGGTCACACACTATAACTGGGTGCTGGCGATCCCAAAGGCAGAGCCACTGAGGTAGAATGCAACGTGTGTTGTCATTGTCTGGGGTGAAACTTGCAGGTATAGCACTTGTCTTGCACACCTGCAAGATGCTTTACCATTATCCTATTTGTGGCCCCCATCTTCTATTTTCTGTCTCTTTGAATTTGACTAGAGTTTGTTATGTAATGTAATCATGCAAGTACTTGTGTGAGTGTGTAAGTCCAGTCTTACTGTACTTGACACAATGTCTTCAAAATCATTCATGTTGTGATGAACATACTTTATGCTTATTTTGTTATTGAGCCATACCTGGCAGTGCCCAGGAGAATATGTCATGCTTGGAAAGAAACCTGGGCCTCCTACATGCAAAGTAAAAGCTCGGTCCATTTATGGTCTCTCTGACTCTGAATTTACTTTTTTGTTTGTTTCGGGGCCACACCCAACAATGCTCAGAGGTTGCTTCTGGCTCTGCATTCAGGAATTTCTCCTGGCAGTGCTGGGGGGGACCATGTAGGATGCCTGGAGATGAGGCTGAACTCAGGTTGGCATGTGCTAGGCAAATGCTCTACCTTTGAATTATTTCTCTGGCTCCTCTGAACTTACTTTTTATGACTGAAACTACTTGCTTGTGGATCATGTTTGGTTGATCTGTTTATCCATTGATGAAGACCTGAGTCCTTCTACCTTATGTGTAACACTGCTCTGAGCATGGGCATGCAAGTAGATTTCTATTGTTTAAGTCCTCAAATCTTGGGATGATTTGTAGCACAGCAATAGTAACTTGAATGTGGTCAGGCACTGTCCTCAAGGTCAGAGAAGCTCCATGGTACCACTCCAGCACCCACGCTCCCTGTGGACTCACTCACAGACCAAGCTTCTTTGAATCCATATTTGTCTGCAGCCTTTTTCACTCCCTTCTGTCCCTCACGGCTCATTTTGAGATCAGTCCCTCTATATAGCACTTTTCTCAAGCTCCCCATCTTCTGTTTTCTTTGAAGGCAGCAACCTAAAAATAGCCCCAGTGTGGAGTAAAGGCTCTGTAGTATATGGGATGTCACATAATGGTTCCACATTGCATATGTATGGTGGCTCTTTGTCCTTGAAATACTCTGGTATTTAAATGTATAAGGGTGTATGAATGAAGGCTCTCCAGAAACTGAAAAGACCCCACAGGAACACTGAGACTGAGAAGTCCCATGATCTGGCCTCTGTCAGTGATACAACTCCAGTCTGAGACCAAAGGATTTTCTGAATCCTGAAGACCTAGGAGTGTCAATGGTGTAAGTTCTCATCTGAGGATGGAAGATCAATAGTGTACACAGCTCAATAGTCAGGCGAGAGAAAAGTCTTTCTTCTTCTGCCTTTGTGTTCTGTCCTGGCTTTCAGTAGATTGGATGAAGGCCAAACACACTGAAGGAGGCCATCTGCTTTGCTCAGTTTACCAATTCAAATGCTAATCTCCTCCTCACAGACATACTCCGAATAATGTTTTACCAAATATCTTGGCACCCCATGATTCAGTCATAGTAACACAAAATTAAATAGGGTATTAACTGCTAAAATGCTGACTAGTAAAAATGCTCCCAATGGATCTCTTAAAAATGTACCATTTTCAAAAAAATTTTAAACTTTTTTTTGGAGGGGGCACACTCAGCAGTTCCCAGGGCTTACTCCTGACTTTGTGCTCAGGAATCATTCTTGGTGAGGCCCAGGGAACTATACGCAGTGCCAGGAACTGAAATAGGGCCTGATGCATGCAAGGCACATGCCTTGCCCTGTTGGAATGTGGATTATCTCATGAATCTCACTTGAATCCCTGGAGTTACACAGGAAACTCATTTCTCCATAACTTCCTATATGAAAGAAATATATATTTCCCAGAATTAGGATGATCTCTGAAAATCAACTTTCTGTTGGTAAACTCTAGCATCATGTCTGTGCAAATATCCAATTGCAGAGCATTTGGTTTTTCATTTTTCCTCATTATATGAGTTCTCTTTTTCTTCCCTTACAGACCAAGACCAGGACCTTCCTTCACTTCCTTCCCTCAGAATACATCATTTCCTTTACTGAAATAAAAAATAAATCATTTTCTGTGTGGCTTCCCTACATGTCCGTAATTCTGTTGATCTTTTGCTCCTGCTCATGCTAATCTGATTGATGTTGTTTGCTTCCATCAGCAGCTTTGAAAAAAAACCCAAGAGGGGTAGGGAAAATTTCCCCAACCCTCCCTCTACAATTACAACTGTACAGATAGAAATATTAAAACCAAAATGACCTCCCATCACTTTTGTACTCCTGTGGGAGTTCAAATACCCACACTCCAGAAGTGAGGCCATATGGGGCTGCCCGGCAACGCTGGGACCATGGTGCAGAATGCTTCTGCACTTTACACAGTGTTTCTCCATGCATTTTCTCTGTGGAGCCTGCACTCTGGAGGGCAGTGTGAGGGAATAGCCACTGCACTGAGCACAGGAGGGAAGCAAGGTCCAGAAAGGTTAAATGAGCAAATCAAGTAAACGGTAGCATGAGGACAAGAACAGAGCTGTGTGTCAATGCTGCCCGGGCTCATAGCTCCTGCTCTGGCCTTGCCAATTTACTCCCCACAGAGTAGGCCAGCAATACTTCAAAAATGCAAAGCAGACTGTATGGCTCTTTGGAGACCTTGCAATGGCTTTCTATTATATTTAACATAAAACACAAACACTCAGGATCAGGATCGAGGAGCTCCAGCTGCCTTAGATGGCTTTTTCCAGGATTTCCCAGAGCATTCTGGCCGGCCACATGGACCTGGTTCTGCACACATCACCACCACTGCCTCTTGCTGTCACCTCTACTGGAGATAGGGCTGGTTCTGGCTCTCTGAGTCATATAAAACTCAAACACTTCCCTTTGTTCATAAACCCTGTGACACAACTTTCTTCAAAAGATGAAGCCTCCTTATCTTATGTGTTGTAGTTGGAGTAACCTATTTGCCACAAATAAAGTATGGAGGAAGGGATGGGATTGGCTTCCAAGACACTGCCACTAAAATGTTCCCTCCCTCTGGATCACTTGCATTGGCAACCGGAGCTGCCAGGCCAGCTGGACTCGCAAGCATCTCAAATGGGTAGTTCCCAACAAGGATGAAGAGTAACTCTTAACAGTCACAGTTTGAAGGCTGGTTGACGGCTCAATTCTCTTGCTTGCAAATTTCTGCTTAGAATGGGCCACCGAGGAGCTCCTCAAAGGCTTGGAGAGTGGAGGGCAGGCAGCTGCCCTCTGGGCTCCTGCTTTTGCTATACACACACTGGTTAGCCGGTGCACCTTGCAGAGTCAATAGGGGCTAGTGCAAGTGTGTGTGTTTTGTTGGTCATAAAGGAGCCTTTCTTCCATATGTTCCCTCCTCACCAAAAATGAACACAGACTCCTGGCAATTCTTGTGAGATTTTGGTCTGCTGGTGATCTTTCTATCCAGACTGCTTCTTTGGATGTCAGCTTCCAACCTCAGAGGTGGAGAGAGCTGTGATATGGTGATAGCTGTATGGGTAGCCTCTACAGTAGTTTTCTCTGTCTGCTGATGCTCTGGCTAATGCTCTTCAACCTGGAAGGAGTCCATTAGCCCCAGTGAAGACTTCAAATAAAAATAGTCCCATCAACATCACTGATAAAGCTTCAAACTCCTCTGAGTCAGAATGCAGTGAAATCACTACTAGGAATCTGACCTTTCAAAACAGGGATGAGAATGTCATCAGTTTAAGCACCAGTTTGGGAGGTAATAGTTTAATATAGAAAGAGATTAACTAGTATGCTCTGGCATTAAAAGTTTAAAGGGCAAAAGAATTTTTGGGATCTAATATTTGTAATTTGGGATACAAAGATTTTTGTCAAAAACCTCAAATAAGCCTCAGGAAGGGACAAAGTCAAAGGTCTTTACATATTTAGTTTGATTTGGGCCATACTGGACAGTACTCAGGGCCTTTCCAGGGTCTGCATTCAGGGATAATCCTGTAGAGCTTAGAGGACTATATGAGGTGCCTGGAATGAAACCCAGGTTTTCTGTGTGTGAGGCAAGTACTATCAGCTGTACTATTGCTCTAGCCCAAAGTAAAGGGTCTTTGTGAGAAGAAAGGAAGATAAGAATATAGAATATAGACAATAAGGTATAGAATAGCTTGTGCCAAAGGTTTAAACTATTCTTAGGGATCCATGATTGGTTATTGATTCTCTGGAAGAACTGAAAGGAATCTAATTGATTCTAGTTTGGCCTGAAAGTTTCTGTATCACTGTATCACTATCTTCCCGCTCATCATCGATTTGCTCAAGCGGGCACCAGTAACATCTCCATATGTCCTGTCTCATGCAAGTAGAGCCCAAGGGCACCTGCTTGCTCCAGGAACATAAAGAGCCTCAAACCATTCCATCAGGTCATGGGAATGAGGTCTATAATTGTTACTGGTATTTGGCATAACACAAACGACACGGGTAGCTTGCCAGGCTCTGCCGTGTGGGTAGCATACTCTTGTAGTCATCTCAAAATCCAGCATTTATTGATGAACTGCGTGACCGCAAGCAGCCGGCGAGGAGGGCTGTGATAGGCTGGTCTGCTGGGTGGAGTTCTGACGAGGGGAAGTCCCACAATTCAACTGCTTGGAGGGGTCTGTATGTCTTTTCTTGCCTCTCTATCTTTCCCTCCTGCCAAACTTTCCTGAACATCGTAGAATGCAGTGCATTAAAGGACATAACTGTTTTCACTACTTTGATGGACCGCGCGGCCGCTTGCAGCCGCAAGACCTGGGCTCAGACTGGTTTTGCTCTGTTAATCTGGTCGTGAGGTAGTATCCCAGCGTCTGGACAGCAAAGGTGGTGCCTAGTGTGGTGGGCGATTCTCATCCGGCTGCTTCCGGGACTCCCCAGACCTCTGATGGACCCACTCCCAAAACCCATCTGTCCTCCTGGGAGCCCCATGGTCAGCTGAGCCTGGGGAGGGCAGAGTTCCAGGTTCCCCCAGCTGCGCGTTTGAGACTGCATGCTATGGCTGGTTGCCCCAGGCCTGAACGTTTATGATCATTAATTCTCAAACTATTATTCACTTTATGGGTTTTGAATGCAGTGCTTATGGCCCACTTCAAATATCTTTTGGCCCAGTCTAAAAGAAATAGGTTATAGGTCATGTGATTTCCCTTTGAAGCTCCCAAAGGTTGCTCAGAAGGCCCGGGAGTTTCTCCCAGTGATTCTCAGCCAACGAGGCCCAGGGATGTGTTGCTTCTCAGGCCCTGTGCTGATACTGGAGGCCCCACCCAGTGTCCAGTGGATCTTGCTGTATCAGGGATCCAAACACGGTCTGAGCTTTAACCCCTGTGCTATCTATTTGGCTCCATGGCCACTTTCTTAAATCACTTCACATTTGTCAAGTTTCCATTGCCCCATTTCAGAATCCTTCATAGATCATACTCTGATGCTCTTGTTGGGTGTTTGCAGTTCTTTTCATTCCTCCTTTACATATGTCACAATGTGTCATTCTTAGGCAGATATATACTCATATGTTTCTCATCTAGCTCTCATCTAAGCATGTTCTGTGCCCATATTTCTCCCCAGCATCCAGCTGCTCTGAATGCCCCCTCTCTGGCTCACAGAACCCATGGCACATATCAGGAAGTATAAGCAGCTAGTAGCTTCTTTTTTAATATAATGGTAGAAACTCAATAAATATCTACTGTGGAACTAAATGAAAGAATTCATTGATCTCTTTGTCCCATAATCTTAAGTATCCAAGACATATTGAGGAAGCCCTGTAGGCCCCAAGACAGCTAAAATAAATGTCCCAAAGGCTGGTAGCAAAGCCCATCTAATTAACTTATAGGCTAGCTCCTGGGCAATTACTCAGAACCTAATTACTTAATAGTCTTAGCAGATATTTATTAGTCTCCTAACATATGCAAAGCATTGTGCTAGGTGCTAGGGAAGGGGACAGAGAGATGCCAAGGTGAATTAAGCTTATTGCCTCTCCTTAAAAGAACATACGCTCTCATGGGGAGACATATACAGGAGCAACCAATGACACATTACAAGAGAGTAAGCAAGGCAAGTGGGGGTGGGGCCCAGTGATGCTACTATCAAGGTGGCCAGACTCAATTAGTCACAATTATAACACGCGTGACACATTTAATGATCTGGTTTTCTAAGCTATAATTGATTAGATACAGCATGTTAGAAGCAAAAAAGAAAGGGGTTATCGCAGAAGGCAGGTACAGTGATGGCAGTGGAAGAACTGATAACTAACAGGGAAGGAGAATCGTGATTTTTAAAAGCCACTGAGAGCAGGTATGAGATCACAAAGCACGTCTTTTTCAGGCCATTTGGAGTAGGGGCACTTCACCGGTCTTATCGTGAAGGTTTGGATTCTGGAATCATACTGCTGGGATTTGAATCCCAGCACTGTTTTTTTATTGACTGTTGCACAAATCACTCAACCCTTTTATGACTCACTTATTGAATAAATATAACAGTAGCAGCTACTTTGGGACGTTGTAAGAATTAAGGGAATTAATATTGGTAGCAATTGAGCAGGGTCGTGGATGCATGGCAAATCCAAGGAGCTCTATCCATTTGAGTCAAATGGGCTTGCCATAGTTTAACATTTAATAAAATATTCCCTGAGTCACAGCACCATGAAGATCAAGAAGGTTTATTTTTAATGTATCTCTGTGTCCATCCATCAGAGCATGGCTCTCTTCACTGTAGACCCTCACTCATGGAGAGGCACCATCTGTTACCTGGTTTGTTGTAGTGACAAAGGGTAAAGGGCACCTCTTTGTATGGTTCAGTGATCACTAATTGCCTGTCCAGAAGTGCCATGCTTCCTGACTTAGAACTCAATAGCCAACTTCAGTCATATGCTTCACCCTTCTCTACTTCTAAGATCAGAATGTTTGTCTAATTGCACAAATCATCACCAAGGACCTGTCTGAACTAAGACACTAGCAGTAGGGGTTTGAACATAGTGTTTAAAACTATGATAGACCCTACAATAGTTACTCAGTTTGAGAAAATAAGAACAGCAACTGGGCCTGAGTGATAGCACAACAGGTAGGGCATTTGCCTTGCACATGACCAACTTGGGTTCGAGCCCCGGCATCCCATACGGTCCCCTGAGCACTGCTAGGAGTAATTCCTGACCGAAGAGCCAGGAGTAATCCCTGAGCATCATCGGGTGTGACCCAAAAAGCAAAAATAAATAAATAAATAAATAAAATAACAGCAACACACGCACAGGGATGTAGCTCCTCTCCACCCCAAAGGCCCTGTGTTTCAGTAGGAGCACTACTGGTATTTAGTACTATCGTCAAAAAGGACAGGATTAGCTGAAGAGACTTTATTGAGAAGACAACCTCTAAGTGAGGAGGTATTTCTGACCAACACAGGCTGCAAAACAAGCTTCAGAAGAGGAAGTGTGTGTGTGTGTGTGTGTGTGTGTGAGTGATTATTCAAGTTGAGTTAGGATGATACGATCATCCACACCATATTTAGTAATCTTCCAGGAAAAATCAACTGGGGGGTCGTCTGGCTTGTTGTGAGGCTCTGCTGAAGTGGCGGGCCAGGGATAGAACCTGCCATCCCTCCCGGGCGCCTCATGAGTGGCTAGGTAAAGCAGAGCCTCACAACAAGCCACCCCCACTCCATGAGGACCTCCATTTTCCACATCCGACTTGCCCCTCGTCAGAACTCCACCCAGCAGACCAGCCTATCACAGCCCGGCTCATCAAGATCCACCCTGCTGGAGTCTTTTTTAATCCAGCCCAGGTATGACAGACATGAGGCAGAGCTGCTACTGGCTCTCCCTCTTAAAATTTTTTTAAAAATTAAATTAAAAAAATTGCTTATAACGATAAGCTCCATCTAGTTGAACAATTTAGTCTGGGGGAGCACTTCCTTTCTCTGCTCAGTGGATCAATGGACTATTGATGTGTGGCTATGCAAAATTGCCCACTGTGGATGGGAGAGCAATGTGTGTGCCGATAAGGAACATAATGGAAGTAGCCTCAGGAGGGTTTTGAGAGGGCTAGGGGTGAGGCCATAGGGTTAGTGGTTCCTTTGTCTGGTACCCAAAGGGCACACAAAACCACAAAACAAAGCTTCGCATGGGTATCTGCCAGTCATAGGATAGGATGAGTCATCCAACCATGTGCCCTCTGTTAACAGATGGCATTTCTTCCAAGCTCCAGAGGAAAATGGACATGATTCATAAAACAGAGAAACAGAAAATATTAAACCCAATACAAGCATTCAGACCAAATTTATAAGACTTAAAAAAAAACCAGAGATATGGCTTATGCATGATAATAATCTTAAGGATGAGGCCTCCTGCAAGGGTTTATCTTATCTCTGTGGAATACCAGCTGTTACCCCAAGAGCACTGTTCCATGCCTGTGGCATTTCAGTTGGCTCAATTTGGATTTCATAGAAAGGAGCTAGATTACTGCACATTCAAACGGTGAACCTCTCCCTAGGGTCTGTGTGCCATGCGCTGCAGGGAAGGAACATGACCAAGATGAAAACTTGAAGGAAGCTAGTTTGTGATTCTTTTTGTGTAAAAGAGCATTAATTCTGAGCAATAAAACCAATGAGCACATTTCAGATAAAAAGCAATGGAGTGTGTGGTGAATGGGAATCAGGCTCTGAAGTAGTCTTTGGTGACATCTTCTGAAGTCTGTCCAGAAAAGTGCTCACAGGCACTGCACAGAAGAACAAGCCAAGGCCTCAGGTTGGCCTTCCTGCCTTAGATGATACTGCTGAGGTGTCTGAAGCCAGCTTGCACCCTGTATGTTGGAGGCTTTTATGTCTGTCAAGTTCACAGGTGTGAAAGAGACTATGCCACAGGGCTGCTAGCCTCAACTTAGTTGAGATCAATTCGCTGATATCAACATAGTTCCTTAGAACATTTGGTGTCTATCTTTCCTTTTCTGAGAAATGGCTTAAAAAATGGTATCAAAAAGTGAACAGAGTGGCAATTTAAGGAGTGTATGGTAAGAGGAAGTACTCAAAAAATCAGTTTTTAATTATTCCACAGAGTCCATGATTTTCTACTGAAGTGGGTCGAAGGTTAGGATGTCAGACACCTCTTGTGAACTTTGAGCTCATGAAGAGAGCCTCCCCTTGTGGTCTGACAGTTATTAAGAAAAAGGATCTGGTCCTCCTTGGGGATGGCTCACCACTAAAAGTGCCCGCCTTGCAAGCCTGGGCCCGTGATTTCCATCCCTGCATGCACTCAGCACAGATCTGTGGTTCCAGTGATCTCTGGCTCATAGCTAGGGGGTGTGAGCCTTCACACCAAAGAAAAGTGTGAGCACTTTGGCCAGGAGTGCACCACACAGCAAGCATGTAAGTGTCTGAGCACCCAGCGACCCCCGGAGAGCCACACAAGTGTGATGAGCTAGAGCAGGATTGAGATGGACACAAACCCCACCAGCAAACGTGCACACAAGGAGTGCGACTAAAAGTGCAACGCCCTGAGGCTGAAGGCACAAGCACTAGCCGGAATTGCTGACCCAGGTCTCAGGACAAAGGGCAGGGGAAAGGCAGGAAAGGAAAATTTATTCTAGCTCTTGCTGGGGCTGCCACAGAGGGTCAGGAGCAGTATCTCAGCAGGCTGAGCACATGATTGGCACGTGGAAGGTCTGGATGTGAGCCCCTGAGCACTGCCAGGCATGGTCTCTAAGCACATAGTGACCGAGCACCACTGAGTGTGAACCACCCCCAAACAAACAAAGAAAAGGAAGGTGAGAAAGACTTCCTAAGGGGACCATTTCAGGGAGGTTTTACAGTAGGAGAGACTAGATTCCACTCTAGTACAAGGAAAATGGAAAAATGGAGATTTATAAATGAAGGTGGGGATGGAGGTAGTAAATGGGAAAAAAAAACTACTAAGAGGGCAAGAAAATTCTTTGCTTAACTGAATTAATTGGGTTCTGACTGAAGGCAGAGACCGTGGACATTACCTAGTGGTCATGGTGAATAAGGAGAACTGCCAGACATTGAGAAGTGGGGCATTTGGGCTAAACAGACTTCACTAATTCTTGCTAATCTTGGACTTTGAAGACAGCCCCCAGGACAGACTGGAGCTCAGAGGATCCTGACTAATGTTCGTTCCAGGGGGCTCTTTGTTACCAGCCACTCAATGACAGCCTGGATCTCATTCAGCTCTTCGTTACCACCCACAGCTGCTGAGGGACAGAACTGTCCATACACCCCAACATCTGCACCTGGAAGAAGGGAAAGGTTATCACCCCATGGAGAATGCTTTGGCTGGAACAGATGGGAGCAGAGGAAAAAACTGCTCGGGATTCTGGGTCCTGAGTGGGCACTGAGGCGTCCCCGGAGAGCAGAGGCCAAATGTGCAGCAATGGTGGTTCTTCCTGTCTAAGTCAGCCTGTTCCTTCTCTTCTCCCCAGGCGACTCTTCATTCCCCCTTCTTCACACGAGGTCCTGTCCCAGAGACAGTGATTCCCATAAAACATGCTGCCCAGCCATTGACCTTGGGCTGTTTTCTAGAGAATCTGAAGCAGCTAACATCATGTTTGCTACGGGAGATGGAATCACAGGATACGGTGTTTAAAATGTCTTGTGCTCAGTTACCTGACAACACCTTCAGTTGGATTAATGTAATATCATGCTTGAGGCTGTTTAGGAAGCCCTTCTCCTCTGCCCTCTCTGGAGAAAGGTTGGAAACCCACTTCTCTTCCTGAAGAGTCTGCCTGCAAGGCTGACCAACATGCCCTGGGCTCACAGACTCGCAAGTGACTGTGGAGACGGTTGATTCACACTGCCAGGCAGCTTCAGATGACCCTGGGGAGAGTTTTCTCTTCTTTACTTAGTCTCTGAAAATCCAGCTAGGGCGGCGGAGCTCAATGAGCCCAGAACCGAGCTCTCCACCTTCTTGCCGAAGCTGAAGGGAGGCCCCGGTGGCGGCCGACTGCTCCCGCCTCCTGCTCGGGCTCAGCCTTGCCGGAGGCTCCCTCCGCTGTGCTGCTGTGGAGCGAGAAGGTGGACGCGGGCGGCTTCGCGTTTTGAGGCTCTTCATATTCCTGAATCAACCAGATGCCATTGTGCTACATTGGCACGTGATAGGGTCCAATGGAAATGTTACTGGCGCCCGCTCGAGCAAATCGATGAATAACGGGATTCAAGTGATCAAGTGACTTAGTCTCTGATCCCCTCAAACAACTGGTTACCCACCTCCCACTTCCTAGTCAACTGTGTACCAGGCAATGTACTCCAGCCTCAGGACATTTTAGTGCAAGAAGAAATGCCTTTTGGGTGCAGAGACAGTACAGGGGTAAGGTGATTATCTTGCACATATCTAACCTTAATTTTGATCCCTAGCATTGGACAACGCATATGGTCTCTTGAGCAATCCAGAAGCGATCCCCAGGCATAAAGTTAGGAGTAATCCCTGAGTACTGATGGGTATGACTCCTCCAAGGAATCAAATAAAACAAAATGTATTTATTTTTGGTATATATTTTTGATATATATTTTTGATATATATTTTATATGTATTATATATATATAGAGAGAGAGAGAGAGAGAGAGATTGGTCATTGTACCAGGCTTCTGGCCAGAGATTCCAAACTTTTGTAATGTCTCAAATGGTACCATTGCTAAGGCATCATTTGTTCTAATATTTGGTTCTGGTTCCAGCCACAGAGCTCCTAGGAAGTCCTTTAGGATTAAGTGAATGATGGAAAAAGTCTTCTGTGCTCATAAGCCCATGGCTAGGGACTGGTGACCTGTCCCCTCATCTACAGCAGGTTTTATTTCATTCCCCTCATTCCTCATCCTCTGGGAAGAGGGAGGGGCTAGAGATTGAGTTCATAATTGATCATCCTCCTGAGATAAAGGCTGAATAAATGCCCGAGAAACCTAGGGGTGGGCTAGCTTCTGCACTGGTGAAGAAATCCATGTTCTGCATGGGTACATGCCTCCACAGCATGGAGAACGAAGTGTCTGTGCTCAGAACTTTGCAAACTTTCCCTTCATATCTCTTCAATCTGCCTGCTCATCAGTTTCCTTTATCATATTTTATCATATTTTAAAACAGTGAATATAAGTGTCTCCTTGAGTTCAATGAATCATTACAGTAAATGACCAAACCTGAGAAGTAAATCATGGGACCTGCTGATGTCTACCCAAGTCTAACAGAAATGTGGGTGCGTTATTTGCAGTTTCCATCTAAAATGGGGGACAGTCTTAAAGGGCTGAGTCTGCGGGGGTCTAATGCTAATGTCAGTTAGATAGTGCAGCAATTGAATTATAGGGCATGTGGCTGGTGGCCAGGAATTGACTGATGAAGGGAAAACACCCAGATGCCTGCACCCCCCATATGCAAATGCACCCCTACCCCATTACTCACACCCTCACACCCCACTAACATACCCCTATACACACTTACCCCTCACAAACCTCCTCCCCCCACACATACACACATATATCGCACACAATATATACTTACACTTACTCCCACAAACACACAATTATACATATGCACACTCATACCCCCAAGCTTCCCACATACACACACATAGACATACCCTATCCACCCCTGCAAATGTACATATAAGTTCCTCTCCATACACACACCCATGTATACACCCATATACACACATATGCACAAATACACAGACACCCACACCCCAACATACATATACACTAACACCTCTCATTATCACACCCTCTCATACACACAAGCATATGCACACATGTGCTCTTACAGGTACTCAGCAATCCGAGAATTATAGTTTCTCTAATCTCCCATACCTAAGCAGGTATATTTCAGGGTTTATTTAAATTGTGATGGAGCCAAGTGTAGAGACAATGGGAGGTGAGTCACAGGGATCTCTGGATTCCAAAGTGCACTTGCAAGTCATCTAGACTGTTAGTGCTGTGTGAATCTTGGGATGGAACAAAGAAGTTAGTGGTCACAGGTACTTCCTCAGTCAGGCGTATACTATACACTTCCTTAAGGTCTTCATTTGGATTTAATACCATGTAAGGTCAATTTTATCTCCAATTCACGTAAAATGAAGATCAATGGTAAGAAATATTCCAGAATCTCATCATTAGCTGAACCAGTACTTTTGTAACTGCAAATTGTACAGGAGCACAGAGGATGCCTGACCATATCTCCTGGATACGGAGGGCAGGTGGGTCAATTCTATGCTTTGGGAGCTCTGGGATTCAGCCTTGGGACTTTCTCCTGGCACATCACCTGGACTATTAGTGCAAGGGATTGAATACTTGAACAGCTCTCTTTCAACAATTGGTGAAAGTTTGAGGACAAATGCACAGCGCCTTTAGCTCTGGGTTGAATTCAGAAGGAGGTTCTGAATATTTTTCACATAGTTTCAGTAGGATTGAGATCTGGTCAGCCCCAGAAATAATTTGCTTAGTAACACACTCTATAGCTTTCCTTACCTCCCTTATTTCATTTCCTCAATTTCCTAGTGTGACCACTCTCCCAAACAAATGATTTCTACTTAAACCCTTGTTTTACAGTCCACTTCAGGTGGTGGTACAAGTGATGGAAGTTGTATAAAAGGGTGTGTATGTGTGTGTGTGTGTGTCTGTGTGTGTAACACCAGTGGGAGATATGACTCATTATTCTGAAAGAAGTTATAATATACTTAAAGAATACAGTCATTAACACACAAACACACACACAAGAACAGACAGAAATTAAAAACAAAGGCTAGAGTGATAGTACAACAGGTAACACACTTACCTTCCATGCAGCAGACTCGGGTTGAATCCCCAGCATCTTGGGGTAAGGTCTACCGAACATCACCAGGAGTAATTCCTGAGTACAGAACCAGTAATAACCCCTGAGCATGGCAGGGTTTGCGTGCTTAGTGTATTTTATTTTGTGACCCTAAAATAAATAGATAGATAGATAGATAGATAGATAGATAGATAGATAGATAGATAGATAGATAGATAGATAGATAGATAGATAGATAAATAGATAGATAGATAGATAGATAGATAGATAGATAGATAGATAGATAGATAGATAGATAGATAGATAGATAGATAGATAGATAGATAGATAGATAGATAGATAGATAGATAGATAGATAGATAGATAGATAGATAGATAGATAGAATAGATAGATAGATAGATAGATGAAAAGAAGGTAGAAGAATGGTGCTTGAGTTATGTATGAAATTTTCAGGAAGAAAAAAATTATTTTATATTAACCTATCAGACTCAGTGACTGGGAGATAGAAAACTAAACTGGAAAAATACAGAGTAACAAGAGAAATGCCAGGTCTAATCAGGTACACAGGATGTTCACAGAAAATGTGTCTTGTAAAGGCAAAATTTGAAGCTTGATGGGGGGAGAGGAGGGGTGCGGAGGAAACTAACTAGAATAAGAGTTGGACTCTGGTGAGTGTCTTGGTATGGGCTGAGATCTCTAACCTCTAGCAAGGAGTCATTTTCTCAGGTTGCTCTTGATAGTGGGGATTATTGTTGTGGATGGTGGAGGGTTTGGCCCACCCTGTGGTGCTCAGTGTCTATTCTGACTCTAAAGAGGGAGCCCATGAGGGACCATACGTGGTGGTACAAGGGATTTAAGTTAGGGCCAATCTCATTTGCAATGTTAAAACCTTAGCCACAGCACTATTTCTAGGTCTCCAGAAACTCAAGAATTTATGGTTCTTGGGTTCATTTGAAAAGCCAGCTAACAAATTTCCAGGCACTCAAATTCCTTATGAGCAAAATGGTTAAATGCACCAGTGTATTCTGGACTTACTAAAATGGACAGAGGGATGGAAATGAATCTCTGCAGAAAGCAGGATACTTGCCCTGCCTGTGTTGAGGCCCTGGCTTCTCTCCCTGGCACAGAACAGAAAATAAAGACAGGCTTTGATTGTCCAAAGACAAGGGCTTAATCACCTCTTTTCCTGATGCTAAAGGAAGCTCAATTTCTCTCTTTGGCCACCACCCAAGATGGTACAAACTGAACAAAACTTGGATCTTTGGGCTTTTCCTTTTCCATCTTTCAGGTGTGTCCACCCCCTCCTCCCAGGGAAATCATAGTCTCCCAGCAGACAGGAATGACTTTGCAGGAAAATAAAGTTTATCTCAGCATGGGAGGATTCGGGAGTACTGAGGTTTATAACTGTGGTTTTTCCCAGGTTCCAGCCTCAAGGCCTTCAGGAATTATACTTCTGGTTGAGAAGACATCATTCATCCAGCTGCCCTAGGAGGCAGCTTAGGCCACAGGCAGGAATCAGGGCTTTGGGGGTCATGATCTCGTTTCCCCATGTTCATTCCTTTGAACTCTTTCTTACATGCACTCCCAAAGCAAGCTCCTTTCTAAACTCACCAGAACTCACCGCACGGGCTCTTGTGCCAAGTAAAGATTATGCACCACTCCTCTGCCCCCTAAACAGCCCTGGGGTGATCAGCAACTAAGGGTCCCCTGGCTTTTTAGCTAGTATTCAATCCCCTTTGAAAACTGGGGAGAGTGGTACAAAAAGTCATGTGGTGGGTTGAACACTGGCCTGTTAAAGTGATATTGTTTCCAGAAAGGGTCTTTTATGTGGAATGAATTTAGGATCTCAAGTCTCACCCAGACTAACTGTGGGGTTTATGCAGGATGATCAATGTGTCCTTGTAAAAGAAGACAGAGAAAAGATTCTGTGAAAATGGAAAACAAGATTGGAGCAATGTGGCCACATGCCAGGCAATAGCTGCATGCACAGAGAGCTGGAGAGATGTAGACTGAACTCTCCCAGAGTGAGCCTGGTCCTGTTCTACTTCGGTCTCAAATTGCTGGCCCAGAGGCGCAGAAAGAACACATTTCTGTTGCTTCATCTGCTCCATAGGTGGTGATGAGTCACATCAGTCATAAAAAATGAAAGCAAGCAGCTAATAAATTTTTCACTCTAAAACTTTGACCTTAGAAATAAGGGTCTGAGCTCTTCCATCTTCATCTCACAGAATGTCAGTGACTTTTCTAAGCATGCTTAGAAGGAAATGACCTAACACAGGCTTCTTCCCCACACTGCTGGGGTCCAGACTCATTCCTTTAGTGACTGTGCCTCAGCCTCCCTATGTGGAATTAGCACCATCCCCACCTCACATGGCACTAGTGAAATCTAATTCCTTCTCTGGCCCTCCTTAAGCAGGAACGTTTGCGTCTGTGTCTAACTGGGCCCTGATAATGAAACTGTTACCCAAGGGGAGTGGAGCAAAGGCACAGATGGGTGACTCTGTCCTGCTGGAGGCTAAGGGCAGCACAATCAGATCTTCGGTGACTCCCTGTGGACTGAGCTATTGCAATTAACTGCCTTAATTCCTGCCTAGTTTTGAACATCCACTCCTCCAGTCCCTAAGGTCCTTCTGGAGTCCCTTTCTACTAAGGTGAATCCAGTGCTGATTTCTGTTAAAATGTCTGGCTGAGATCTCTGAGATACCTGTCACCTCAGTAATAGATCACCTGCCTTGCATGCATGAGGCTGCAAGTTTGACCCCTGTCAGTATCTCTTATAGCCAACAGTGATGCTGTAGGAGTGTGATCCTGGCTATCACCTCATGGACCCACCCAGCACCCTTCAAAAAGTGTGACCTCAAATTGCAACAGCAATAATACATAAATAAAAATGTAAATAAGAAAATCAATTAACATAATCTAAAAATATCTGACTACATCAGGGGAAAGGTAGCATTAGTAAAACCACACAAACCAGGTGTCTCACTGTAATCCTCCACTTGCCCTGTTCCCATGCTGAGATTGGCCAATGCCCTACTCCAGAGAAACTCATCTGCACACTTTTAGGCATTAACATGGATACTGGTGGTAGTCTCAGAGAACAGATTGGAGCACAGCCCTGACAGGTCTTTGCCAGACTCCTGGCAAGATGCATCTGACTTACCCCTGCTTTTCCATTTAATGGGGGAAAACCCCAAGGAGTACTCCGAGGTTCCTGGACCTACCTACCAGTGATTCTTGGCCAATGAGCAGTCGATTCAGCAAAGGGCCCAGGGATGAAATGCTGCTATGGTCCTGTGCTGCAGGAACAACCTGGGCCACCCCCAAAGTGCTGAGAGGTCACCAGGAGCCTGTCATGTTCTGGAGCCTCTAGTCTGCACCCAGAGATGCTTCAGGGACCATTTGCACAGGGAACTCAACACAGTCCTGTTGTACTTGTGTGATCTTCTGGTCTCTCCCCTTCTTGGTCTGCCTGTCCCTCCCTTGCCGCAGTTTCCCTCTACCCTCAGTTCCCATTCTCCCATCCAGGGCTGCTGTGTTTTCCACCTGTGCCTCTTTTTCTTCCAAAAATTTTTTTACACAACTCCAGATATATAAGTATATGAACCATGTATGCAGATCAAGCACTGATAATAAATCATTAAAATATTTATTTTAAAATGACTTGTTGTGAGGCTCTGCTGGGGTGGTAGGCCAGGGCTAGAAACCACCATGCCTCCCGGGCACCTCATGAGCAGCTTGGCACAGGGAGAGCAGAGTAGAAGCTCTGCCCTATGTCTGAGAGTCTCTGGTTCAGCATACCTGGGCCAGATTGAAAAAAAAACTGCTGCAGGGGTGGCTGTTGATGATCCAGGCTGTGATAGTCTGGTCTGCTGGGTGGAGTTGTGATGAGAGGGAAGTCCGGATGTGGAAAATGGCAGGCCCCATGGAGTAGGGGAGGGTGGTCTGGCTTGTTGTGAGGCTCTGCTGGGGTGGCAGGCCAGGGCTAGAACCCCGCCATGCCTCCCTCCAGACCACCCTCCCCTACTCCCATGGGGCCTGCCATTTTCCACATCCGGACTTCCCTCTGCGTCACAACTCCACCCAGCAGACTATCACAGCCCAGATCATCGACAGCCACCCTGCAGCAGTTTTTTTTCAATCTGGCCCAGGTATGCTGAACCAGAGACTCTCAGACATGGGGCAGAGCTGCTACTTGCTCTCCCTGTGCCCAGCTGCTCATGAGGCTCCGGGAGGCATGGTCCTAGCCCTGGCCTGCCACCCAGAAGAGCCTCACAACAAGCCAGACCATCCTCCCCTACTCCATGGGGCCTGCCATTTTCCACATCCGGACTTCCCTCTCGTCACAACTCCACCCAGCAGACCAGACTATCACAGCCTGGCTAGCGGCCGCACGCTTCATCAATAAATGCTTTATTTAGAGGTGACTACAACAGTATGCCACCCCCACGGCAAGCCTGGCAAGCTGCTCGTGTAGTATTTGCTATGCCAAATACCAGTAACATTTATATTAGGTCATTCCCATGACTTAATATAATGGTTTGAGGCTCTTTATGTTCCTGGAGCAAAAGAATGCCTTTGGGTTCTACTAGCATGAGACAGGACATATGGAGATATTACTGGTGCCCGTTATAGCAAATAGATGATTACCTGGAAGATAGTGATAGTGATTTTAAAATGACCCCACCTTCTGATATCTATATGAGGTTGCAAGCCACAGTTTAAGAAATTTGCTAGCCTAGTCAATAGGCAAGAACACTGAAAGGCTCTTTCAATAGCAGTTCAATGAGCATATGCTCTTTCTCAATATCATTGGCTGTTCACACTGCTGGGATCTAGCTAATGGGCCTTGTTATATTTGCTCAGCAGCCTGGTTCTCAGCTTCATTCTTTAGGAAACCTGAGCTAAAACATCTCCCCAATGAAACAGAGATTTCTCTTTTTCTATGCTTGGGTATTGGAGTACACAGCTGCCCAGAACCTCTGCATCTTGCCTGGAGTTACCTTCTGCAGGCCACTTTGTAGATAGGGGCGGGAAAACAGTTTGGATCTGTGACTCTATGTGGCAGAATATCTCACCATGTATTCTATGTTAGAATACATGCTACCACAATCATCATGGGACTAATAGATCTTATCAGTATTTTTATCTATGTTGGATCTCTAAGATAATATTGTTTATGATTAGATCAGAGAAATACTATTTACCTCCTAGCAAGCAAGCAAGTGTGGCTCTCTAATAAGTCTAAAGGCTAATGTCCAAACAACTGTGAAATAAAGACAAGGCTCTCGTGGGGCTTGGAAAAATATATACCTGGCTGTAGAACATCTATGGTACAGATACATGCCTTTTGTATTAATTCTGAGATACAGTTCATCTCAGATGCCCCTCCCCACTCTGCATAGGGCCTGCAGGTAAACTTCCAAGGGCAGAGTTTGGTTGGGACAATATTAACATTCCAATGGGACCAGGTGACTCCTCGGAGAAGCAAACCTGAAAGATTTGGCCCTTGACTGCAATACCTTGATGAGGGCCGGGTCAGGGCTAAGAGATATAAAAATAGTAGCTCTCTTACTCTGCCTTCTCTCTCTGCCTGAGCTTTCTGACTCTGCTCTCCTTCTCTCCTTTCTCTCCCTATTGGGCCTAAGCATGTGGTAGCAGCCATCTTGACCTAAGATTCTAAACCTACACGTGGCCAAGGCCCAGCCAGGAACCTGATGTTTGGGGATTTCCTGTTACTGGATTGTATACCACAGCTGTGTGAGTAAAAGTTTTTGAAACTGCTGGATTCATGAGTCTTCAGCTGCCAGACACTGATCCCTGGGCAGAAGTGGATCCCTAGCATGCTCCCCTATTTTGTCAGGAAATCCAGCATTCTCTGACACTTAGGGACGACATCCATGTGCCTGGCCCCTTAATTTAATTATTTTTTTTTTCTTTTTGGGTCACACCCAACAATGCTCAGAAGGCTACTCCTGGCTCTGTGCTCAGGAATCACTCCTGGTGGTGCTCAGGGGACCATATGGGATGCCGGGATCGAACCGGGTCGGCTGCATGCAAGGCAAATGCCTTACCCGCTGGACTATGGCTCCGGCCCCATGGCCCCTTAATTTTAATCCCTACTACAGTTCTGCCTGCCCTGGAGCAAAAGTTATGTCTTTCCTGTGGCCTCCAGCATAGTTGTTGGTGTGAAAGTGAGAGTCAGGACCAATCTGAGGCTTCCTGCTCTGGCTCCTCGCACTTCCTGTTTTGGCTCCTCCCACTTCTTTATTGGCTAGCCAACTTTTGACTCAGACTCCTGTTTTCTGAGCCTAAAGATTCCACATATGTCCCACATGGCCAATAGCGATGTTTTCTGAGAAGCTGGGTGTAGCTTGACAATTCAGGCCTGTATTGTTTTCCCTCCTCTACTTTCTTTTTCCCCTGATTCTTATTGTTCTGAGATTTCTCCCTAAAGAAAGCATTGTCAGTTGAACATTGTCTCAGCTTCTCTTTCTGAATGAGGGCTAAAATAGCTTCCAAGAAAAACAGGCTTTCCTCATATAGCAGAGCATATTTTGCTCGCGACAATCATTTCATGATCTTATTATATCAAGGAAGAAACCCATATCCACATGACTCAAACCTTGAAGAAATTCTGAAAAAAAGTGCAGTGATGTAAGAAAAGATTCAATGACTGCTTTACTCAAGTGTAAAGAAACTATGAACTTCTTTTCTTTAAAGTAGAAAGAAACTTCAAGAAACCATCACCACCACCATCATCATGGCTAATACAGTTCCAGAGCTTACCATGGTGGTATTCTAAGCACCATATATCTGACTTCATTTAATTTTCATGGCACACCCCATAGGGTGAGCTTATACCATTATCCCTTAATAGATGAAGACACCGAGAATCAGAGCAATGGAATCACTAAATCTCACAAGGAGGGAATGGCAGATGCAGAATGTGAGCCGTGGCAGGCAACCCAACCTGCCCGTGTGGCTCCAGCACATTCTTTTTTTCTTCATCTGCAATCAGTGATTCAGACAAAAACAATTCCTTTGTCTGATTTGATTTTGAAAGTATCCATTGCAATTCCAAATAATTCACACATATAGACTACTGTCTGTCAGAATGAGAAAATTAGAATGCTTAGCAATTGTTGGAGCAGTGGAAGAAGAACCAGGCAGAAAAACAACCAAATGTCTCATATTTTAAAAAATATATTTTGATTTTTGAGCCACATCTGGAAGTGTTCAGGGGCTATTCCTGAATTTTTGCTAAGTCATCCCTGCTGGTAGTGCTCAGAGAACTGTATGTAGAGTCAGATATTGAACCCAGGGCTCCTGCATTTAATGTATGTGCCCTAGTCGACATATTTCTTTAGCCTCCCAAATGCCTCTTATGAATATTAAGATGTGAATACCAGGTAAATTGTCACATGTATTTTATTTTCTTTAAAAAATTATTGTAGTTTAGCTGACATAGTTGCAAGAGTTTTTATGTTTACAGCTTTAATGTACAAAGTTACTTCACTTCACAACCATGGTCTTTGTGTCATTTCTTTTTTTTTTTTTTAAGTATTTTATTATACCACTGTGAGATATACAAATAAAAAAGATATACAATTAAGAAGTTCATGTTTGGGTTTGGTCATACAGTGTTCCAGCACCCGTCCCTCCACCAGTGCCCATCTCCCACCACCAACGTCCCGGTTCCCTCCCCCCCCCTTCCCCCAGCCCACCTCCATGGCAGGTTATTTCTTTCTCTTTCTCTCTCCTTCTCTTTTCCTTCCCCTCCAGACCATGGATTACAGAACATACATTAAAAGGTTGTCATGTGTATCCTTTTGCCTCTATTTAATGCTCAGTTCTAGGTTGGCATTTTTACCCTCGACAATTATTAGCACCCTGTTCCATTTTCTGTCTTACCTAACCACTGACTCCCACACGTTTGTGACAATTTCCACCTTTGACAAGACCTCCTGATGTATGTTTCACTTGACCTTGGATATTGGTATCATAATATGTACATATATATTTATGTCATGCAAATAAATGCAGTCATTCTGTATCTGTCTCTCTCCATCTGGCTAATTTCGCTCAACATAATCTTCTCCATGTCCATCCATTTATAGGCAAATTTTATAATTTCATTTTTCCTAACAGCTGCATAGTATTCCATTGTGTAGATGTACCAAAGCTTCTTTATCCAGTCATCGATTTTCGGGCACTCTGGTTACTTCCAGATTTTGGCTATTGTGAATAATGCTGCTATGAACATAAAAGTAGGGATGGTGTTTCCGCTCGCGTATTTTTGGTTTCCCAGAGTAGATTCCCAGGAGTGGTATGGCTGGGTCAAATGGGAGTTCAATTTCTAGTCTTTGGAGGAAAGTCCATATTGTTTTCCAGAAAGGCTGTACCAGCCGGCATTCCTACCAACAATGGATGAGTGTCCCCTTTTCCAGGGATAGAATACTGAAAGCAGCAAGATCAAAGAAGGAAATCACATACAAAGGAACATCTCTAAGATTTACAGCAGACTTCTCTGATGAAACACTCCGAGCCCGAAAACAATGGTGGGATATTGCGAAAAGGCTCAATGAACTGCAGGTTTCACCAAGAATTCTTTATCCGGCCAGGCTCACATTCAGATATGAAGGAAAGATACACAACTTCATGGATAAGCAACAACTCAGGAACTTTATGGACTCAAAACCAACTTTAAAAGAAGGACTGAAGGGACTACTGTAATGCGACCAAACCCATAAGCACAACAAACACAAAAAGAAAGATGGCACAAAATCCAATGACAATAATCTCTCTCAATGTCAATGGTCTAAATGCACCAATTAAGAGACACAGAGTGACAAAATGGATTTAAAAATTGAACCCAACATTCTGCTGTCTACAAGAAACGCATCTGAATAATCAGAACAAACAGAGACTCAGAGTCAAAACTTTTGTGTCATTTCTAATCCTCCTCTTCCTTCTATCTTCCTTCTATCTCTTCCCTCCACTGCTTGGCAATTTCAGTTCTGTAAACAAAGACTAAGAGTTGTCGTCCATGATTCTGTACATTCTATTTGCCTTTCTATATACCACAGATGAGAGATTACATGGCATTTGTGCTCCCTTTGACTTATTTCATCTAACACTCTGGTTCCGTCCAAGTTGCAGAAAACTACAAGATTCTGTTTTTTCTTACAGCTGTATGGTATTCCATTGTGTCTAGCTGTCATTCACTCATCTGATGAGATCGGGTGTGTTCAGGGTGGTATGGCCGTAGCATCATTCGCTCATCTGTTCCTGGAAATTTGGCTTGTTTTCATATCCTGGCTATTATAATTAGCACTGCAGTGAATACTAGAATGCATGTATCTTTGAATTAATATCTATGTTTCTTGGCATAGACACCAAGAAGAGGAATTGCTGGGTCACATGGAAGCTCTAGTCTTACCTGTTTTGTTTTTGTGTCACTTGTATTTTCAACATGACTCAAGGGTACATAAGATCAAAAACATAGATCAGAAGGACTGTAAGACAATACAGAATGTAGGGTGTGTGCACCTGAACCAGATTTGATTCCTTTGCACTACATTGTTCCCTGAGCACTGCCAGCCCTGAAAACCTCCCTATGCCCTGGTGTGGCTCTGGACACCCCCAGCACCACAGGGTGTGAACAGCATCACATTCTTTGCATTAAACCAATAGGCCCAGTTGGCCATGAATCATGTGCAGTGCCCGCAGGCTGCACTGAGTACTATCTGTAAGGTTCAAATAAATTAATTAAATTAGGTCCAGTGCTCAACAAGAAATAATATAAGCCAATATGTGATCAAGATTGAATGGAGAATAAAAGCTCTGGATGTCATTAAAAAAACACTATAGATTTTATATGTCAAAGAGATTTCAGTAAAGCTATTCAACACACACGTGCATGCTCTCTCTCTTTCTCTCTCACACACAGAAGTCTTTCTGGGATACTACAGAAAACTCAGATCAGAGAAACAGGCTTAAGAACTTCTTTAAGCAGTTGGCAGAAAAGATTAAAGAGGTGAGAATAGTGGGGGAAGAGAGTTAATAATACTAAGTCAGTAAGATCCAGCCTACATAATATAGAACCCAGGAGAGAGAGAGAGAACAGACCTGACTTAGTGAAAGCAACTGGGGTCCATTCATGTGCTTTCGTTTGCACCTCAGCTCACCTTCTGCAAAGCAGTCATCACCCTACACAGGATGACACTGATGCATCACTGCTCTGAACTCTCTTCAAATGTAGTAACATAACACGTTTTTAAGGAGCAGCTCTTGGTTTGTTTACAATCACATCTAGCTCTGTAAGAGAACAGCACTGGGTCAGTCAGACCTGAGTGAATCCTGACTCTATGAGATCCGAGAGTTTTATCTGTTCTCTGGAACCAGATCAGTAGAGCAATGTTTCTCAAGCTTTACTGGGCGCATCTGGTCCAAGTGCAGATGGTGGTTCAGTGCTAGGGGGCACCCAGGTGTCTTCAGTGCCAACAAGTTCCTGGATTCTATGGCTGCCAGAGCTTAAGGGCTGCCAATCGATGGCCCACACCAAATTTCGTTAAGCACAATAAGCGAAGGGTTTTTTTTAAAAATCATATTTTGAAGGTTGCTAGACAAAGAACACATGTTAGAGCCTGTGTTTAACTGCAAAGCTAAAATGAAAGACTTATTCTTGGGTCCTTTATGAAAACAGAGCCAGAGGATGAGTACTATGGGTGAGGCAATTCCCACCCTCATTCAAATCATGGCCCTCTATATGGTTTCCTGAGCAACACCAGGAATGATCCCTGAGCACAGAGACAGGAGTAGCCCTTGAGCACCACCAGGCATAGTCACAAACCCCTTAAAGAAAAATAAGGGAACTTGGCAGTACCAACTGGATTCTTCGGTTCATATGTTTCCCATCACACCCTCTTAGCCAAGGCTTTTTAGGTGTGAGATGGGTTTGCCCTGGCCTGGAGAACTTACTAGAAGTGCCCAAAGTGAATACTAGAGGCTACCTCAGCCTGGGGAAGGGGAGATGGTGAGTGAATGCCCCAGTGGCTGGGGTGGGTTCTGCATCTGCTCCTTGTTGCTTTACAGGGCACATCCAGGACTTCAGGCCCCTGACCCAGAGCAAGGCCTTCTCACTAAGGCACACTTTCTGGATTTTTCTGTCTTTGTCTTACTTTTTGCTTTCAGGAACCAGCTGGTTTTGTTGGTGAGAGTCCAGCAGCTTCACTTCTCGGCAGTGTTTAATGAGGTTCTGGTGGTAACCAGAAATCTACCCTGCTGGCAGGGTGGGATGGAGTAAACAGGGACTTCAAGGACTGCCATCAGGCTGCGGCAATTTTGGAGGCGGGTCAACTGGTAAACCTTTTGGAACAGCTCTTCTGCACTGCCCTTTTCCAGCTCCATGTCCTGGCCCCAGAATCGGCGTTGGGTGGATTCCCAACTCAGACAAGCACGTCCCTCACTCCGAGTTGGGGTGTAGAGGAACACATAAGCAATCACATTTGAAAATTGCTAGCACAAGCCTGATTTGAGAGTCATTTGAGCCATGTTAGGAGTCCTCTCACTGTTCTCTTCCTCCACAAAGGGTCCCCCCTCTGGCATCCTGCACACCTGCCTGGCAGGTCTCCTAATCAAGTCAGATTCTACTCACTGGCCATCTGGTAACTTTCCTGGAGGTTCTAGAATGACTTCCTTGGACAATAGCCACACAGTCTGCCACATAGAATGAGCAGCAGGGAATGGGTTGCACATGAACTGGCATCAGGAAGGAAGCCTGTCCAGTGCAGCCACATGGATCTAAAGTCATATGGACAAGGCCGGCAAGATGGCATTGTGTGTGCCACCAATCCTTCTGAATGTGGCCAAAGCACACCCTTTGAGTGAAGTGAAGGATGGTCTAGGGCTGGGCAGCTGATGGCTCTTCCAGTGCTGTGAACTGAGACTGGAACTCAGAATAAGAGAGGAAATGAGGAGGCCCAGAGATGTGTGAAGAAGACAGAGCAAGAAGATCCAGGGATAGAAAAGCAGTGGCTTGAAAAAAAAAGCTACTGGATGGGGCATCTTTCCAATACTCATTCTCCCTTCCTGCTTAGTGATAGATCCAAGTTTTAATTCAGTGCTCAGCCTAAGCCTATTACCCAATACCCATTGTAATGAGTGGTAGCTCTCATTCTGTAAAATGAGCTAAAAAGCAAAAAGTTCTGCAGGGGATTTTTAGGGAGGTTCCCTTCACGCATGTAGAAACATGGGGTAAGAAGTTTTTTTTTTTATGCCAGTCTAGAATTCTGTTGTTTTTGGAGGGTCTGGGGAAGTGAGATTTCTTGCAGCCATCTTGGATAATGGATTACCTAGCAGCCCATGTTAAAGGTGATGGAGCAGAAATTCAAAAGAACTTGTGTTCCTGAAGACTATCTTGCTAGCTCTGGGTTGTGACCTCAAGATTTCTTCACTCAAGAGAGACACAGACTAGGCACAAGGCTATAGGTCAAAAGATGGTTCAGTTACCTTGCATAAGGGAGGCCCAGGTTCAATCTTTAGCATTGCTTGGTACCCTGAGCACTCCAGGAGCAACCCTTGAGCAAAGTGGCAGAATATGCCAGGAATAATTCTTGAGCACTGTCGGGTGTTACCTAAAACACAAAAGAAAATGAGATATTTTAGCCACTGGTATTTTGAGTTTCCCATATTATTTGAAGCTAATCAAAACTTAACTAATGCCACCAGACTAATAATGTAACTAATAGTAAACAATTTAATCTAATAAATCAAATCTAATAATTAATAATTTAATTTAATTACTAAATTCAATTAATTTATTTTAATTTTATTCAATTTAATTAATAATTTAATTATTTAATCTAATAAATTAAATCAATAATTAACGAACAATTAGATCTACTAAATCAATAATCTAATAAATCTAATAAAATGGTGAACTAAAGAGACATGACAGAGATGGAAAAGTAGAAAAAAAGTAGAGGAAGACAGTGTAGGGAGTTAGTCTGAGTCTTGACTGGTTGTGAGAAACATGTTTCCTTGTTTTCTTATTTTTTAGCAACTAACATTCCATCATAAGTGCCCATCCAACAGAGCAGCAGAACAGAATTTCTGTTGCCTAGAACACTGGCCCTTGCACAGAAACGGCTCTGAGCTTCCAGCTTGGGACAAGAATTTATGCGTAACTGCCACAATGCTCGGATGAGTCCCACCCATGAGTGAAGCCATTGAAAAACTCAGGTATGCGGGTTTCTGTGACTGACTTCTCCAGGCTTCCTTGGAGTCAGAGATGGACTCCCTCTCCTATCTCCCTGTTCTTTAGAAGGTCCTGTGGTAGCTACCATGAACTGCTTCAGGCATCACAGTAATCTCATCTCATCTAAATCTCGAAAGAGACAAATAACTCAGTTATAATCTCTGGAATTCCTGGTGTGACATCTCAAACCAAGTGTACTGATATACCAAGTATCACAGCATATTTAATAGATGTAAATATAAGTCATCCAGTAACAAAATATGTAGTCACAATGTCTATCCTGCAACAACATATCAGTAATTTCTTATACAAAGAGCTTAATGGTCCAATGGGTCCAACGTGAGATTGAATAATCCTCACTAACTTTCTTCTAAGAATATATTTCTCGACCACATTCAGCAAATTAGCTCTAACAAGCAATATAAAATAAATTATTCAGAGTCTGCTTAGGACAGGCTCTAACACTGGTTTCGAAGATTTGGAAATAATTGCTGTCTGTAGTTGCAATGGTAGTGGGTTTGGGATTGAGTATTGAATATTTATAAGAAATTAGCATGAAGATCTTTGTTGAAAAATTTAGTAGAAGCCCACTACATTTAATAAGTTCAATAAGTGAAAGCAATAACACAGATGGTCCAATTCACACTTAACAACCCAGTAAAAGGTCATGACTTTAGCAACACCATTCCAATACATATGTTGCAGTAAAAGCAATATAATTAGTGCCTGCTAAGGAAGCAGGCATGGGGATGGGGTGTGTGTGTGGGAAACGAGGGTCTTCAGCGGCAATAAGGGCACATTGGTGGTGGAACCAGTGTTGGAATGTTGAATACTTGAACAACTTTGTAAATCATGGTGTTTAAATAAAGTTTAAAAAAAGTTTATGTGTAGACCAGTGTGTGCTTTCATTAGCTGGGCACCAGAGTCTTCTGCAGCCTTGTTCTTAGCAGCTCTGAGGGACAATCTGTCCTGCTCACCTCCTTCATGTCCCATCATGACGCTTGCCACCTTCAGAGCCCCTCCCTGAAGAACTCAGGCCTGGGATACTTCCGGGCCGCCACCACATATCTGGATTCTTCCAGAGTAAGGGCTGCAAGTCTGTTTCTCAGATTCCCGTGGTCGTTAGGGGAGATACTGTGGCCCAATAACACACAACTTTCTAGTCAAGTCAGGAAAGCCTGTGTTCACACCTTCTTGTGCTCTCTGGTTTTCACACTTCCCTCCCACTGTGGTCCAGGACAGGAGAATCTTGGGAGTGGTGAGGTGTGTGAGCAGCAAGAGAACTTCTCTTTCACTATCTATTACACTGATGCCTGAGAACATATGGTTGATGAAACACAAACCCTCCACATTAGCCCCTCATGCCTCACATTCTCTGACGACAGCATTTCCCTAAGATAGGAAGCCCAGAGGCCCAGCTGTCCCGAATAGGAGCAGTGAGGTGAGGGTGGGCATGGGGAAGTTGGTTGTCTCGGGAAGATACCATAGAGCAATAGCATCTGAGCATCTGATTACATCTCAAACATTCCAGTCCCCATGGGAGCGGGGAGAAACCAAGAGACAAAGCAGAGCAGCACTGGGGGCAGCCGCATAGCAGGACTGGTAACGGGAAGGTCATCATGGACTCAGCATGAGAATGAACCCCAACATGGGAGTCACTGGTCCCCAACTGGGGGCAGTCAAGAGGCAGGCCTGCAGGGTAACAGGAAGGTCCTTATGGACTCAGCATGAGATATTCAGAATGAACCACAAACAGGGGCATCACTGGTCCTCCAGCTCTGCTGCTTTCACTCAGTGGCTAAACCCAATGCACCTTCCATGGCAGGAGTTTGAGCTCATGGCCCCCTCGTGGAGGTAAGATAAGGAACCTTCTGCTGGAGTTAGTAAAGGGAGAAGAAGGGCCCTCACCCCTTGAATATGGAGGCCATGGCCAAGTGTTCTAGGTCCTCTAAGCCTAGGAGCTGCTGCTAGGGAACCAGGCCCCTCTAAGGCGGACACTCCTTCTCGGGGGTAGGGAATTTGGTCCACTCCTAAGGGAGAGACTCCTTGTAGGCAGGGAATATAGTCCACTCCTAAAGGGGGTCACTCCTTCTTGGGAGCAGGGAACTAGGCCTCTCCTAAGGGGACACACTCTTTGGGGGCAGGGAGTGGCCCACCTCTAAGGCGGATACTTCTTCTCGGGGGCGGGAAGCGTGGCCTACTCCTAAGATGGATACTCCTTCTCCAGGGGCAGGGACTAAGGGCCCATTCCTATGGGGGATACTCCTTCTTGGGGGCAGGGAACTGTCTTGTGACATTCAAGAGTCAAGGAAGCCAACATCAGCAAACAAAATTTATGTTAGCCGTTCTTCCATTCACTCTTGAAAAAGCCTGAGGTGGGACCGGAGTGATAGTATAGTAGGTAGGTCATTTTCCTTGCATGCAGCCTACCTGGGTTCGATCCCCGGAATACCATAGCACTGCCAGGAGTGAATTCCTAAGTGCAGAGTCAGGTGTAACCCCTGAGTATTGCCAGGTGTGACAACAAAAAAGAAAAGAAAAGAAAAGAAAAAAAGAAAGAAAAGAAAAGAAAAGAAGAAAAGAAAAGAAAAAGAAAAAGAGAAAAAGAAAAGAAAAGAAGAAAAGAAAAGAAAAGAAAAAAGAAAAAGAAAGGAAAAAGAAAAGAAAAAGCCTGAGGCCTAGAAATACGGTACTAACACGCAGAGGGAGAGGTCGGGTACCAATAACTGAAAATTCCATAATTCTTTTTCTTTTCTTTTTTTTTTTTGCTTTTTAGGTCACACCCGGCAATGCTCAAGGGGTTACTCCTGGCTCTGCACTCAGGGAATCACTCCTGGCGGTGCTCGGGGGACCATATGGGATGCCGGGATCGAACCCAGGCCGGCAGAGGCGCCGTGCAAGGCAAACGCCCTACCCGCTGGGCTATCGCTCCGGGCCATGAAAATTCCATAGTTCTTTGTTTTGCTTTGGGGCCACATTTGGTAGTGATCAGGGGGTTACTCATGCTATGCATCCAGGAATCACTCCTGGTGTGGCTCAGGGGACCATATGGGGTACCTGGGATCAAACCCACGTCCCCTGCATGCAAACAGCACCTTGCCCACTGTATTATGGCTCCAACCTTGAAAAATGCTTGTTCTTGCTTGAAAACTGTGTCAAATGTCTCTCAGTCTAAGAATAAGACTGCATGTCACCAATTTTGGAACAAGATGTCTTCAGACTGGATGAACTGAGAACTCTCACTGTGTGACTTTCTGGCCAAGAGTGTCTAATGGGAACCAAGTTCTAAGAAAACCTCAAACTACCACATCATTGGCTTTTTCTGACAGATGTCAAAACCTTAACAGTTATGGAAACTCTGAGAAACTGGAAAGGGATCGAAGACACAAGATCCCAAGAGCAGTTATGTGAGCCCTAGATTTGACCTCAACCAACATGGAAAGGACAATATATATGTATATATTTTTTATTGACTCACAGTGGAAAGGACAATGTTGAGACAATAGCTCATCTGAAAGGGGCCAGAAGGGACAGTGGTCTTTGCATCAAGGATAGCATTCATATTGAGGTCATTGTTACCATTATTAAATGAGACTTATTCTTTGAATATATATACAAGAATATCTTGGGACAAAGAATAATTCTGTTTCCCTCCCAACTCAGTCAGACTAAACGGTCATCAATGGGGGATCTGGATGAAGGACTCAGCATAGCTGTTGTGGCGTTACATCTATACATTTTCCACAAATCTAAAGGTATTTCAAAATACAAAGTCACCACCACTGTCCCTGCCCCTCTCCAAATTAGATTTGAGGAACAAGTGAGCTGGGAGAGAGCACTCAGCACCCCTTAATGGGTCTTGACTAAACATCAAAGGGACATATTTTAAAAGTGGTGCCCAGCTCCCTCTTTTTGGCATCTAAAAAAGTGTGCTATTACTTAGTTCCTTCAAAACGTGCTGTCGCTTAGTTCCCTTGAGCCCCAAGCCCTTGTTTAACACCTCTGCTTCTGTGCCACGAATCCCAATCCAGCCATTTAGTAGCCAAGAGAACTCAGGTGGTTTCTGTTTCTTTTCCACTTCCTCTTGGTGCAAATAAAAAAGGGGAAGTGCATCAGATCAGCTAAATCCTTTCTCAGGACGTGCTCCCTAGCATCAGCGAGAATCACTGTTCTGACTCTACTCCTCTTATTTATGCCCAGGTCTTTGGCCTCACTCATCATGGGAAAACAGACATGGGTGGCTGTTATGCATCCACCTGCACAAGAGAATTGCACACCACAGGAGGCAGAGTGATTTCATGCCCCCTGCCCCAGCACCGCTCCATACCTCTCACAGATCCGTTCTGTAAGAGGAAGCTTGGAGGGAGATTGCTCCCTGGGTGTGAGTGTTAGGGGACAGTGGGTCCAGGATTTCTACCTCTAGCTGCCCTGCCAGCACTGGTCAGTCATGGACTGGGTCCATTCAGCAGTGCAAGGTCATGGTCATAGCTCCAGCAGCATTGGGAACAACAAAGAGCAGAAAATGAAAGGATCTTGGCTTTTGTCTCACGTCTAAGTATGAGAAAACGCTTCCTGGGGTCTCATCAGCTTTCCCCTTTTTATAGAATGATTTCACGTGCCCAAGGATAAACCAGTTTTTTTTCCCTAAAAAGCATGAAATTACCATGTAAAAATTACATTTGTCAAAGAAATGGAAGATGTTATATAACCATCTAACTTGATAGGGGCTGGTTTTCTTTTCCCTCCCTCCCTCTCTCCCTTCCTTCCTCCCCCCCTTCCTTTCTTCCTTCCTTCCTTCCTTCCTTCCTCCCTCCCTTCCTTTCTTCCTTCCTTCCTTCCTTCCTCCCTCCATCCCTTCCTTCCTTCCTTCCTTCCTTCCTCCTCCTTCCTTCCTCCCTCCCTCCCTTCCTTCCTCCTCCCTTCCTTCCCTTCACTCCCTCCCTCCTTCCTCCCTTCCTTCCTTCCTTCCTCCCTTCCTCCCTCCCTTCCTTCCTCCCTTCCTCCCTCCCTCCCTTTCTTCCTTCCTCCCTCCCTTCCTACCTCTCTCCCTTCCTTCCTCCCTTCCTTCCCTCCCTCCCCCCTTCCTCCCTTCCTTCCTTCCCTTCACTCCCTCCCTCCCTCCTCCCTTCCTCCTTCCTTCCTTCCTTCCTCCTTCCTCCCTCCCTTCCTTCCCTCCTTCCTCCCTCCCTTCCTTTCTTCCTTCCTCCCTCCTTCCTACCTCTCTCCCTTCCTTCCTCCTCTCCCTTCCTTCCCCTCCCTCCCTCGCTCCCTTCCTTCCTTCCTTCCCTCCCTCCCTCCTTCCTTCCTTCCTTCCTTCCTTCCTTCCTTCCTTCTTTTTCCTTCCTCCCTCCCTCCCTCCCTCCCTTTCTCCTCCTCCCTCCCTTTCTCCTCCCCCCCTATTCTTCCTTCCCTCCCTATCCTCTCTATCCTCCCTATCCTCCTTCCCTCCTCCCTTCCCTCCCTCCCTCCCTCCTTCCTTCCTCCCTCCCTTCCTTCCTTCCTCCTTCCTTCCTTCTTCCTCCCTCCCTCCCTCCCTTCCTTCCTCCCTTCCTTCCTTCCTTCCTCCCTTCCTCCCTTCCTCCCTTCCTTCCTTCCTCCCTCCCTCCCTCCCTTCCTTCCTCCCTTCCTTCCTTCCTTCCTTCCTTCCTCCCTTCCTCCCTTCCTTCCTTCCTCCCTCCCTCCCTTTCTTCCTTCCTCCCTCCCTTCCTACCTCCCTCCTTTCCTTCCTCCCTCCCTCCCTTCCTTCCTTCCTTCCCTCCCTCCCTCCTTCCTTCCTCCCTCCCTCCCTATCTTCTCCCTCCTATTCTTCCTTCCCTCCCTATCCTCCCTATCCACCCCTATCCTCCTTCCCTCCCTCCTTTCCTCCCTCCCTCCCTCCCTTCCTTCCTTCCTTCCTTCCTTCCTTCCTTCCTTCCTTCCTTCCTTCCTTCCTTCGTTCCTTCCTTCGTTCCTTCCTTCGTTCCTTCCTTCTTTTTTCTTTCTTTCTTTGTCATATCCAGTAGTGCTCAGGGCTTACTTCTCACTCCACACTCAGGGTCAGACCTGAAGGTGTTTGGGAACCATATGAGATACTGAGGCCTAAACTTGGGTTTGCAGCATGCAAGGCAAGCATCCTAGTCACTGTACTATAGCATTTTGTTCTCTGATTTTCTTCCTTTAAATAAAATATAGCTTGCCACAGCTTCCTTCTACATTCTTTTTTTTTTTTTTTTTTTTTGCTGAAGTGGCAGTTTTTTTCCATAATTTTCTATTTTTATTTAGGTACCATGATTTACAAAACCATTAACGATGGTTTCTGCATACATCATTCTAACATCCACCACCAGACTGCCCACTTCCCTCCACCAATGTCACAAGTACCTGTGGCATCCACCCCTCACCTGTGGACCACTGCTCTATCCTATTGCCTTTGGTCATTTGTTGCCCCCAAATATTGGAATTTGTTACTTTGTAGCCCACATATTTTTTTTTAATTGTGGATGTGGTCAATGAAGCTAAACTCCCTGAAATTCCACAAAAATTATAACTCAATAATAAGTCAATAAACTTGGAAAAAAATTGATCAACTTATATATTTAGAAAAATATTGATCCCAGGGCTTTGGGAGACAGGTTCTCTCTAGTCCTATGACTAAATCATGGTGTGGAACAGACTGTGTACATTTCACCTGTGTCTATCATCTCCCCATATCAGAGCTTCTTGGATATGGTACACAGAATTTGTGGAAGCATTCTTTACAGAAAGGCGCTTTGTCTTTCTGCTTCCCACTTCTGCTGTTTTCCCAAGTTAGAAGGATTTGAGGACTGGAGAAGAGCATTAGGAAGGGGGTGGGGAGGAAGAGGGGTTAGGAGAAGACAGAGATAGTATAGGTGTAGAGGTGCTTGCCTTGCATGTAGGCAACTCCTGTTTGATTCCTGTCAATATAAACATTCCCTCAGGGGATTGCCAGGAGTGATCTCTGAACACAAAGCCAGGAGTAAGCCCTAAGCACCTCCAGATGTGGCTCAAAATCAAAACAAACAAAACATAGTAGGAAGATCCTGGGTTCCTGACCTGGAAAGAGCTGACTTTCAAATATGAAAACGCCTAGTAAAACTCCTAGCACACAAACAAAAGGAGGAATACGCAGTATGGAACAATGGCAACCCTTCAACCTCAGGTTACAAAACTGGTTACCATACTGGGGAAGGGTGGGAGGAATGAAGATGGAATTAGACGTGACGTAGGGACAATGGTGGAAGGTCCACGGCCACTATGGTGGTAGGGAGGTACAAGAATTTAGCACATCAATCCCATACATGTGCTGAATGTTCTTTCTATGTGTATTCTGGTAGGGTTTTTAAAAATACCTTCAAAGATTATTTTTCCTTTTGTTTATAAAGGCAGGTGTGTGAGCATTACCTCAGACCCACGCAGACGGTTTACCTGGCACTGTGGCAAATGGGTACTGGTTGGGCAACAAGCAGTTCCTGAGACCAGCAAACTCCATCACTCCTTGCGAGGCTTCCTATCAATGAAAACACAACTCAGCAATAATAAGAGAGCCTGGCCCTTTTGGTCTTGTCAAGATACCATAGCTTCTTCCTACATTCTCTTTCCACTTGCTTCTCTAGAATAGTCTATAAAACATGCAGTAGGCAATTGCCTTACTCATGTGTCAGTCACACTCTGGTGTTCAGTGAGTGCTTGAATCATTGCGCCAACAGAGCACAGAATATTCCATCTCCATCACATCCACTTGGGGGGAGAAGGTGCTATTGTCCTGAAAGTTGTTTGTATTGTACTAATACACCCTCCTTTGCCAAAATGATCCATTTCTCGCACTCATCATTATTCTTACAAGAACAGCACTGTGTGGGGCTGTTCACACATCCCTTCAAAGGCTTCACCTTCTCAAAGCTTGACAGTTGTAGATTTGTTGGGGTTATTTCTAGACCCCACGATAAATAGGATTACCAATACAATAGACTGTAATTTCACAGTGACCAGACACTTGGCAGGGGAAACACATGACTGCCCAGACCATTCAGATGTATTTCCTATATATTTAAGAATGGGCTTCATGTAGTCCAGATCAAAACATCTGGCAGTTCCCTCTTTCTATAAGACATCTGTTGTTTTTCTTTGTCCTATAATCAATTCCACAAAATTTGGTGGCAGAATCCTCATTTCCCTTGGGAAACTATCAGAAACTATCCCACCCAAAGTTTCAGTCCAGGCTTGAGACCAACACCTGCCTTGTCTTTGTGGGTGAACAGCTTCTCAAGCTGGTAATGAAGTATTGCATTCCCTCTTCCATCACAATAGGCTCAGACACAAAAGAATGACCCTTATCATCCAATGGGACACATTACATAGCTTTCGTCTATTTTCTTCTTGGCATGGGGTTAGATAAATGCAAGTATAGAATTGCTGCATGCCATTATGTGAAGAGAGGGAACCTCAGAAAAGGAACACTGAAGGAACTGTGGGTCTGGCGTATCTCTCTTCCGGGGTTGCTGGCATAGAGGTGGAGGAATGGGAGAAAGGGCCCAAATCCCAGCTCCAAGTCCGGCCAGCGTGCCCCCCAACACACACACATGTGAGTGAACCCTTGGAGCTATGTTGGACTTGGCCAGGGACTGAGTTTGAATAACTCATATATTTTCATTACTTTGTCTGATGTTTAGCTCAAAAGAATCAGAATCTTCTCTAATGCTTTTAATTTCCTAAGCACACCTTCCTTTTTGTTCTCCTGCTATTATTGTGATTACTGGGGTTATAATCCCAATAATCGCTATGATGGTTGTAATTTTTTAAAAATTGTGGTGCTTTCCAGGAATTTTACATCAGATTACAGTGTTTGCTCTTCCTGCTCTAGTTTTCAAAACTTAGTTCAATATATGTTCAGAATGACCAATGAATGCTAAAGACCAAGAATGCCTCAGTGTATGTGATTCAATGTTGCAAACATAACTTATAAAAAGGTTAATTAGTTTGCTCTGGATCTACTGAAAAATAAAGGAACTCCAGTCTTAAATGTGTTAATGTTAAAGATTTATTTAGCATTATTGCAACAGGAGTCAAGCCTATTATAAAATAAGAAAGGGATCAGTCTCAGTTACATTCCAAATACAGTGTAATGACAGTTGGGGGTATAGTCAAAGAGATGACCGTAAGAGAAAGGAATCCATGGCTTGAAAATTGATAAGTTGAGAGTAGGTGAATTTTTTGATAAACCAACTCATTAGGATTCTTGCTAAAGGACAGACCAATGTGACCAGTTAGTAAGGACTGGGGATTCTCTCTAAACTAACAGCAAATTTATTTTGGGTAGAGGTTGGGGAGTTTCAATCTTCAGCAGTGCTCAGGGTTTACTCCTAGCTCTGTACTTACTCCTGATGGGCTTGAGGGACCCTCTGGGATGCCAGAGATTGAGCCTGGGTCAGCTGCATGCATGACAAACACCTTTCTGCCACACTATTGCCCAGTTAGCAGGTTTCTTGCTAAAACTAAACTCAGCAATCCCAAAATTCCAAGGAGAAATCTGGCCAAAAGGAGGTCACAGGGAACTTAACTTAGCTTTAGACCAGGAGAGAGGCGTTAACAGTTATGTGTTAGACTAGGTATCAAGAAAAATCTTTAGAAAGGTGAATCAATAGCGTGTGAATTGTTTTTTTCCCAGCTCAAGTTTGAGTTGTTCTTTTCTCCTTTATTAAATTTCTTGCTTCCTGCTTCCAGCTTGCGTCATTACGCTCCTGCAATACCATCTACACATATGTTATGGCCACTGGGCCACCTGTGGGATACCAGGGACTACTTTTAGTCCTTGTTCTCTTTCTACCTGAGGCCCTTTGCACTTCCAGTGCTCTCTACTGAGCCTCTGTTTTCAATCGTTTAACTTCTTACCATGTGTTGGGTCTTTCTATATGTAGGAATTGGTTTCCTGGGGAAAAGGAGAGGAGGGGCATCCTTGACTAGGAAACGTCCCAAGTTACATGACTGGCTATTCATCATCACAACACTACACAGTTCTACTTAGTGCCTGGTATTTTCACAGTTCCACTTTGCATTACTGGAATGAATATGTGGCTAAAATGTCTTTGTTTCACCACAGAGGCTCTAGAAGGGAAAAGACAGTGTCTATTTCCAAACATTGTACTCTTAGTGCTTAATAGAGCATCTGACCCATGTTAGTCACTTCATGTGTATTTTCAGAAGCAGCTAGAACTGGGAGGAAAATAAGGCAGACAGACTGAAGGAGTTAGATGGCTACAACCTATAACCAAGTGTTTGCACCATTTTTTGAATGCCCTGATTTACAGGAACTAGTATAACTGGGAGGTGGGTGGAGGTGGCATTGTAGACCTAGAATGGCCTTTTAGAATTGTGTGGTATTAACCAAAAAGGCCAGCTCCCATTGCCCCCATGTTTGTCAGTCATTGGATATCTGCTCTGTCAGTAAAGGACATGACATTGGCACCCAGCACTGCCAGTCATTGGGCAACTAGTCCTGCACTGAATGACATCTGCAAGGCACATGCCACTGCAGCTCCAGGTAAGATGCCCCCTTCTGCTTCCAGTTTCTGGAATCTTCTCTCATTGTCTTGCCCCTTAACACCTAGTGGTGATAAGTGATTATTCCGTGACTGATTCAACCCTATCTCTACCCCTCAAGCTGTATTCAACCTCCCTATATCCCTCCTGCCCATGTTTCTGCAAATAATCCCTTCATTAAACTGCCCTTCAAATGCCATTTGGTGTGTGCCCTTTGCTTCCTGCTTCAGGCTTCCACTGAGAGAAACTCGGGCTCGCCTGAGCAGTAGCTAAGAAATATTATCAAGGTAGAGAGGGGGCTAATATTGATTCAGGGTTATTGTGATAGGTGCCAAGAGTATTGCAACAGGGGAGAGAGACCAGCCTCAACTCTACTCCAAACACAGAAAGAGGTCAGGGATTTACAGCCACGGAGCCGACTCAGCAATATGTTTATACTGAGGAGTTTCACTAGCAAGTGAGAGTGGCCAGGCACATTGCTCCAACTTTCCTCCTGCCAGGAAGTTTTATAATACCAGAATGATGTCACCCTCGGGCTTATCCAACAAATGTATACGCCTCCTAAAGCCTCATCCAGATCTGTCTTTGGACACAGCCATGACCATGAATCTCGCCTTCAGTGACTGAACTTACCTTTCTATGAACTCCCACATTGACTAATTAACTAATTGACTAATGACTTCCATATTCTTCCATATTGACTAAACTTCTAGAAGGTATTTATCTTATCTTGTTCTGCATTTGTAACTTTATCATTCCATTCTTCTACATTCTTATTTCTTTAATGGTGAACATTTCAGCCCTCTGCATGGAATGTGGGGGCACATATGTATTGCCCTCCCCAGCTCCCAGCACAGTGCCCTACTTATGTCTTGATGAGCAGATTAATGAAAGAATTATATAAGATGTGGGCACTCAAACAGCTATCTGGATAATGGACGGATGGATGGACTCTTCTATCTCAACCTTTTGACTTGTCTTTACTTAGTTGTTCTTGGGAGCTAGAAATAAAAGTGGCATTCACAATTAATATAGACTTTGTCAAGCCATGTGAATTTGTCCCCTGTGTAAGAAGTGATCCATGGTATTACGATCCTCATTCTAACTTGGAGGGCCTGTAACATGAGCTGGAAATATGAGGCAATTAACCATGTAATTCAGACAAAATCGCCTGGAAATGTGCTTCATGAATAGGTACACAGCCCAGTAATGGGAGACTTGAAAAATTCATTCATGATAGATATGGAATCATTTATTAGCGGGAGCGTGGGATGTGGCAGCAGCATTTCTAATCTGTTAAAGTCAGCGTCTTCAAGGGAAGCTGCCTGATGACACCATTCTCAGTGTTGTCACTTGTGAGACGAAATCTGGAACTGAGAAGAGAGATTCTGGCTTTGTGAGGAAATGATTTTTGCTTTGTAATTTTTGAGTTTTGGGGTGACAAATGACAAAGACTGAGTCAAAATCAGGTCACATTAAGGAAAAACAAAGAATTTACTGAAAGCTATGATATAGCTCTCAAGATGTAAGTGACAGGTAGAAAAGAAGACTTTGGGGAAAACAGGAATCAAGGATTCTGGATTTGGGGGAGCAGGAACTCAGACATTTTCACTTGAAACATCCCCCTCACCTCCCCCATGCCTCAGTCAGGACAAATCAGCTCTAATTGCTTCCTTGTGTAATGAACCCTCTGCCATAGACCTGAAAATGGGTAACCACTCAGCCAGAGAGAGAGAGAGAGAGAAGAGTGGGTAGGGAGTTCCATCTCCGGCATTCCACATAGTCGCCTGAGCACAGCCAGGAGTAATTCCTGAATGCAGAGATAGGGAGTAGTCCTGAGGGTTGCAGGGGTAAGACCCCAAAACCAAGCAAACAAACAAACAAAAAAAAATGGGTAACTACTGTATGCAGCTTTCATTTTGACTTTGGAGGGTCTTGTAATCACTCTTTCATTCATTTAATAAGTATGCAAATCTTGTAATCTCCCTAATAGTTAGGGAGGACGCAAAAAGCGTGACTTGTGGCCTTTAGGGGAGATAAATGCTTAAATATTCTTCAGGTTAATAAAAAAACTGGGCACTGTCAGAATCTTTACATGGCAAGGGCAGACACTAGTCTATAAGCATCTTTATAGAGGAAAAGAGATATAGGTCCAGGTAAGGGAGCACCCAGGGTCAGAGAAGCTATGGTGTACCTGCATGAAGGGACCAGGAGGGGATCGTGGCTTTGTCCTCTCCATTTCCGGTTCTGCCCTGGGCAGCCCACAATTGTAGGCTCAGACTGCAGCAGTTGACAAAAGAGCTAGAGAATGCAGAACCCTGCAACAGCTTTCCCAGTGGGCAGGTTAAGACAAATGACTAGCTGCTTTTGGGTGGGATAACCCTGAGCCATGATCTATACTTTTGCTATCACTAGAACTAAGGCTCAGCCACAGGAGCAAACTGCTCATGAATGTACTCTGCTTTTGACTTCTCTATCCCATCTTAATGCTGCTCTCTTAACCAGGCCTTCTGGGAGCATGTCCAAAACAAACCTCTTGTATACAAATCCTTGCATCCAAGTCTTCTCAGAGACAGTCTGGTTATGTGGTTAGCATGATGGCTGCAAAACAGCCTAAGTAGGTTTGCAATTGTCTCCACCGCCACTGGTCCTGCTTCTCTCTGTGTCTCATATATTGGAGAAAGATCTTTCTCCTAAAAGCTTCCATGTCCACTCTTATGCCTTATTGGGCTCTAAGCAGCTAGTATTGGGTCCTGGCACTTTCCTACCATAAGGCCCTGGGGGTGGAGCCCATAGGTGGGCCCTGTTCTCAGGGCAGTGGAATTCGGATGCTCAAGAGTTTACACCCAAGTGAAAGACATCTGTGCTTATCCAATGGGAGACTGACAGGCAAATGACTTACATCTAAGGTGAGGCAGGATGTGCCTGGTCTTCTGACCTCTGACCACAGTAATATGCAAATCAGTGATTGATAGCTTGCAAATGTTACCTTGCAAATGCTAAATCGGTGATTGTTATCCCTTCCACCAAAAAATTGTATAAAAGGCTTAAACTGTGCTCAGTAAAAGAACTGCTATCCAGAATTTGTGTCTTTCTTCCCTTTCTCAGCAGCGGCAAGGCAGAGTTTCTCCTAAGTCCATCTCTTCTTTTTTGCAGAATGAAGTCCGGTAAGATCTAGGTCTCCCTCATTCGAGCTGGGGGCTGCTGGCCAGGGCCCCTGACAATGCCTGATTCTCAGAATTGGCCACAGTTCCATCCCTGGACTGAAGTACACCATTGATCATGTCTGGTCACCTACTCTCCATGGGGCTAAGAAGACTGGAGCAGATTCTATTTTACCTCCATGGGTTTGGGAAGGAAGAGAGATTGATTCCTCATGAATAATTAGAATGGAAATCAGTTACTGGGTCAGTACTGAAGAAATTGTGAGCTGATCCAATCACAGGTGTTCACTGCCTGTGAGTTTCCAAACAGAAATAAACACAGCCCCAAGGTGCAGGATGACATCAGTTCTAGCTTAGTGGGGGAGAGCTACAGGACATTCAAGCTGAAGGAACCTGAGATCACTCTTTGAGTTTCCCTGAAAGCCCTTCTAAAATCACTGAGAAGCCTCATACATTTCTTGTCATAGACCTATGTTTTATGTTTTGGAATACCATGCCATTCAAACAAAATAGCATGATCTCTAAAGTAATTCATTCATTCTCACATTTAAGAAATGAATAAGCATCATATTGAGGTCACATTCTTAAGTACAGGGAAACTTATCACTTCCAAGTAGTTTGTGGAAATATTAAAATAAGCTTCCAGATACTGTGTCCTTTACAGTCCCTAGGAATTGTCTCCCCTCTTCCAACAGTTGATAGCTGAGTCCCTCCTATATACACAGAACTCTTAAGACTAGCTAGCAAATGGAACCATTTTATTTATATGAATAGTCTTCAGCTCATAATTCACATGGAAACTTCCCAGCCTCACTATGACATCTTTGAGATCTTTGAGAAATTCAATAGTTTTCTTCCTAGCTAAAAATCTTCTTTGAAGATTTTTAGCTAGGAAGGACATTCCCAGGTTCTCACAATTCTCAGATCCAAGGCGCTTTCATGTGCAGGATCCCTGTAGGATCTTGAGGGAAAGTAAAATGGAAAATAGCTTTGTTGGTCTTAATATATAAAATCTTTGAAGTTGTTACTTTCCTTCTCACAAGAAAAAAAAGGCTAAACAAAGTAAAAACTCAGGACCCTTCTAAACTTTATTACAAAACTGGGATCACAGGCTACCTGTCTGTCTCTTTATGTAGAAACAGTCTGGTTCAGAGAATCACAAGTTCTCAAGTGCAAAACCCAGCAGCTATGCACCTGCGACTCAGCACCAGAGTGAGAGAAACACTGGAAACCGTAGTTGGTGAATGGCTGAAGGCTCTGGACTAGCCTGAGAAAAGTCTCCAGGGCATTCCTGCATTTTCCTGAGCTTTACCTCCAGGTGCCTCACCAGGTTGACACAATGAAGATCAGAGGTTCTTCATGCCTCTGACCGAAAGGGAAAAGGAACTGCTTTGACAAACTTGCTATGCTAAAGACTTGGGGAAGAAATAAAGAGAATGCTGAAATGCAGTGAAAGGAAATAGATGAAGGGAAAGCCTACACGAAGCTTCTGCATGAAAAACTGAACACATTGCTAAGTTGAAGCAAGGCAAGAGATGAACAGAGGTTGCATGTTGTGGTTATAGAAGAAACAAATGTGAGATCACAAGGGATCGTAAAGAAACTGGTCTCTGTTCTTGATATACATACCTGATACTCAAGCTGATTAGGAGATGACCAGGATTCACTGTCTCAGTCCAACACCTGCTAACCATTGCCCTAGAATGTAAATGACTAATTCTAGGCCAGACCATATTGTAAGGAAGATAGAGAGAGAGAGGCTAGATTGTCAGCAGTTTCCAAACACCTCCTACGGAGATTGAGAAGTAATAAAACAGCTATATGGCAAGAATAGTCTAACTCTGTCCAAATCCTGGCCGTGCCGCTGACTGGTATTGTGGTCTGAGACAAGCTGTTCTCTGTTTCTGAGTCTCTGCTTGATCTTCTGGAATAAAAAGGATAATAAAGGTCTGACTACAGGGGCTTGTTGAGACTGTTGCTTTAAATGAGATAAAGATTGATTTTCCCCCAAAACTGTTTATTCCTACTTGTTCGTTTCTAAGTGATACCTATACCTTTCATCTCATGTAGAGTCTCACCATGAAGCTCTTGGAGTCATCCCTGATATTTTCCCTTTTCTTGAAGCCCACATTGATCAATATGTCCAAATGATTCTTTTTCTGTAGTGTATCTTGAATGTGGGCCTGTTGGTTTACTCAGTGCCTACATCCTCTTCCAAGACATAAAGCATCTTACCTGGAGTATTGAAGTGGCATCTCAACTCTCTCCCTGGCTTTTCCTACTTCCTAAATTCTCCACAAATTGGCCATTTATAATGTGATTTGAGTATGGGTGGCTCCTTAGATTAAACCTATTCTATGGCTTTCTGGTATGCTTAAAAAACAATTCCAGAATGCAGGTCTCCCCTAATCTTGCCCAGACTATTTCTCTTCCCCATGACCCTCTCTATCGGGAGGATCATTGTGCTGTATCCTCAGCCTTCCATAATAACCAGCTAAGGCTCTGCACAATAGAGAGGATTGGTCCAGTCCTGCACATTAGAGTCATTATATATCTACACTGGTATGCTCGGAGTTGTGAAGTGGACAGAATGCTAAAGGAGGTAGTGCAGATAGCTCAGCCTCTCATGCTTCTGGGATTGTAGGGACAAGAATATGGCCCAGGTACTAGTCAGGTGGTATCAAGTAGAGCCATCCAGGGGACTCCCTATTCATGAGCAATATAAATAAACACATCAGGCCAGAGAGGTAGTACAGAAGGTAAGGTGCTTGCCTTGCATGTGGCCAATCTGGGTTCAGTCCCCAGCACCCTTTATGATCCCTCCAGCTAGGAGTGATTCCTAAGAGGCTGGAGTCAGTGCTGAGGACAAATGGGTGTGGTCCTAACTTGCATTACTTGTATCACTTGTCTTCCCCTTTGTTCATCTATTTGCTCGAGCAGTAACCAGTAACATCTCCATACCTCCTGTCTCCTGTTAGTGTAGCCCATGGGCATCTGCTCACTCCAGGAACACTAAGAGCCTCAGACCATTCCTTCAGGTCATGGGAGTGAAGTCTATAGTTTTTACAGGTTTTGGAGTATTATATATGACACTCATAGTTTGCCAGGCTCTGCCGTGTGGGTGGTATATTCTGCCTGGGGGTGGCCCTCAAAACAACATAAAATACGCACAGAGTTTCACAGTGGTGATGTGGCATCCGTGCTGCAAGAGCTGTTCAATTCACTCAGGTTGTGTTTGCTTTGGGTTTCCTGCCATGTTTTTGCCATTCCCTCTGTTTGAAGCCATTCTCTTTTTCTTGAAGAGGCTCCAGCTGACAGTATTGCTGCCTGGGTCTCGACCCCTGTTGAAGGGCTGTCCTATGCCCTGTTGGATGCTCCTACAGCATTCCTGGCCTTCGAGACCTAGATGCCAATGGCAGTTTCTCTTGGTCTCCAGTTGTGATAACCAGAACCCATCACCCAGGCCCTGCCAAATGTCTCTGGGAGACAATGGAGAACTCTGACATCCACATATTTTCTCAGATTTTTCCAGGCATGGCTCCTTATCATGTGGGCCCCATCGTCTTATCTGCACCTGGTGCCCAGTAACTGGCCCATGCAGTGCTTTCCGTGTTTATCTGCCTCTTTCTCTTGTCACCCCACAATGGACTCTTGCACATACAAGGCACCCATACCTGCATTCTAATGGAAGATTTCAAACGCTCTATCCACTGGGTCCACGGTAAGACATTATATCTGAATTTATTAGGCAAATTATTAAAAATAGAAAAGTCCACGGAAGCAGGCCCATAGAGCTTCCAGCTGGAAAGTCTTTGCTGCTCTAATTTTCCTGTCTGCAGCTGCTGCCCTTTGCATTTGGACAGAACGACCATCAGAATAAATATTGTGGAGGCTGGGCTGGGTTTGATTGACTAAGAAAGAAAAGAACTTCAATGGTCGCAGGATCTGCTTTGAATGGAGCGAAACAGCAAACTAGTTCAGGGAGTGTGACTGAATTTGCTTCTCACAGCCAGCTGCCACCCCCCCCCTGCCCAGCCCCCACCCATGGGCTTGGATCTGTTTACATAGTAACCCTCAAATAGCCACAAGTTAATAAATAGATGGGGGATGCATCTCAAAGTAGATGGTTGGGGGTGCCAACCTATTTCCTAATAACTAATTATGCACAGAATTTATTATCACCCTCCACGCATCCTCTTCCTTAATAACAGCTGACAACGCTTGTTTTCCCTCTGGTGTCAACCCATCACATTGATATTTGTTTCCCTCAAATGAAGACATCACCTAAATACGAAATCAGCAACATGAAAGGGCTGGCTGGGGCTTTGTGCGATTCCACAGGGCGGCCTGGGAGAGGAGGTGCGACAAGCTCCCAGCGCCCAGATCAATCTTGGCTGTGCAAGCGGGAAGATAAGTAACGATACGTGATGTTACATGGCAGTTCTGGGCTGGGGCAGTGAACGCCTGGCACGTGGGCTGAGACTCGGGGCCTGAAAAGAAGGAGGAGAATCGCAGATAGATGACTGACAAGGTCTTCCTGGAGACAGCCGTAATGGGTCTGTTTTGACTCCATCTGATAGGACATAACACCCTGCGGCAGATTCACAGAGCTTTACAACTCCCTTTGCAAGTTTTTCCAAATGTCTGATTTAAATTCCTGATGTTTCAAATTGAGACCATTTTGTCTTAATCTTTCTTCACCCCCCCCCCAGGCCTGTACCAATTCCTATTGACACTAAAAAGTCATAAATATCTGACCTTGACCCCTTCTTTGGAAGGGATTTTGTGGTCTCTGTCAGAACTCTCTTCCTAACAAGGCTCCTCTCCACCAGCCGAACTTCCAACTTCTAACTGACATCGCTGAGTCACCCAGTGTAATGACATCTGGCTCCTGCTCAGCTCATCAGGACCTGTCTTGTGAGTGAGAGCCTTAGCGGAGGTAGCCAAGCAGAGCCCAGCAGTACAAAGAGGGCCACAAGTAGGAGTGATCCAGCTGGCACATGTTCTATGTGACCTTCCCGGTTTTTAAAGAACTTGAAACTGTTAATGCTGGAGAGGTGGGGAGGCAGCAGCTTTAAAGAAAATTTTATTAAACTACCTTGAGATATACAATTACAAAGATGTTCATAATTGGTTCTCTGTCATACAGAGTGCCAATTCTAGTGCCCACCCCTCCACCAGTGTCCCATTCCCACCACCAATGTCCCCACACTCCTCCCACCTAACGCCAGCCTGCCCTTATAGCAGGCACCTTTTCTTCTCTCTCTTTCTCTCTCTGTCTCTGTCTCCATTTCTGTATTTCTATCTCTCTTCTCATACAGTTTGTGGCTTGCCCTACAGATGTTTACCGTTTATGATGTAAGTCTCTATGTGTACATTCAATAGTGAGTTCTAGTGTGACATTATAATTCCCCATTCCCCATCAACCTCCCCAGTGTATTGCAACTACAATGATCATTGCAGTGCATAAATGTGAAAGATCCTGGGAAGGACCTGGTCCCAACTTTCATTATTATCTAAGTCTTTCACCATGGTGCACACCAGCGCAGCTGTGGGTCCGGTCTGTCTCTTGTCTGGCTTTTGCTGCTTGTGGAAGCTTGGGCCCATAGCCACACCCGCCAACATGGAGGTGGAGGGATGGGGGAGGAGCCCAATCCCTGCTCCAAATCTGGCTGGTGCAGCCACCCCCCCCCACCTGTTTGCTAACCCTAGGAGCTATGTTGGTCGGGTCCGAGGTCATTTACCGCCCTCCCAAACCCCATGGGCTGAGACAGCAGCTTTACAAGAAAGATTGTTACCACTTTCCTCCTTGTTCTAGCTCACTCATTCGAGGAAAGGCTCAGAGGGTTCATAGTGGTAAAGTCTGCCACAGGCTGGTATAGACACTCTGCCACTCATGTCTCACCAGCCCCACAAGGCAACCATCAACTGCATTTGAAGTGCACTTGATCTACTTGACTTGAGAACTGATTTCCGTCAACCAGATTCTCAAGGAAGTACAGACTCGGGGCTGGAACAAGGGATTTCTCCTTGCAAGAAAAAAGAAAATCAGCCTTTAGGAAGTGGACAGATAAATGAGGTTGGGGTGGGTTTGGGGTGGTATCCTGAAAATGATTTCTCTGGGAACAATAAAACCAAGCTGTGGGGCCGGAGCTATAGCTCAGCGGGTAGGGCATTTGCCTTGCACACAGCTAGCCTGTGCCGGCCTGGGTTCGATCCCCGGCATCCCATATGGTCCCCTGAGCACCGCCAGGAGTGGTTCCTGAGTGCACAGCTAGGAGTAACCCCGAAGTGTCGCCAGGAGTGACCCAAAAAGAAAAAAAAAAAAAACAAGCTGTGATTTGAAGAAGCTACTCTGTCACAAACCCTAAAGTAACTCCCCAAAGTATGGCTCGATCCACTTGTGGACCTGAGGGCTGATAAGACTCATTTATCAGAAGCACCAGCCAGCCTTTCATGCAACCAGAGCTGGCCCCAGAGAAGTCCACAGTGCTGAAAGGGAGGAGAAGCTTCAACAGAAATAAAAAGTCGTGATAAGAGCAAGAAAGTGGGCTACCAAAAGGAAGAACATCCTAGCAACAGACTATTATCTCCATAGAAAACTCAATGTGGGAGTGGTCTAGAAGAAAATCTATAAACCCGTAAAATCAACTCTGCAAAACCAAGGGGTCACTTCCTACTTCTGGAGGGGGATTGTCTATATGTCAGTCTGGGATGTGTACTTCGGGCTCTTCCCCTTGGAGCAGCCCAAATTCTCTCTCATGCTGTGCTCCTCCCTCTATTTCTTTCCCCAATATTCTTTAAATTAAACTATCACGTCTCCCTATTTCATCTTTTCCTGAAATTCTTTCCTGGAAAGAAAAGCAATGTTTCTAGAAAACCTGGTCAGAAATTTGGACAAATTTTCCTTTTCTGAAAAGAGCAGTTCCCTTCTCCAGCCTCAGTTCCATGGCAGGGATCATTTCCCATACCAGGCAGAACAAGTGTGACTCAGGTGGAGTGTACTGAGTTACTAGGACGTCAGGTCTGCACCATGCAGTTGCTTATAGTAGACTAAAGCTCCCAGATACATCGTCTAGTGATCAAGGTGGGAGCTGTGGACTCCTGACTGCCTCCTTTCTCATTACCACTGCACAGAGTCACCTGCAACACTAACCTCTGCCTTGGTTGCTAGGTCTGTCATCTACCCATGTGGAAAAGAGCATCAGAAGGAGATTAATAGTAAAGTAAAACCATTTTACTTAGAGAAATACAATGGGAAAGAGAGAGAGAGAGAGAGAGAGAGAGAGAGAGAGAGAGAGAGAGAGATGTTGGGAATGCCAGTTGAGAAACTGTTAGTCAGTTGAGGCCAGAATGCTGAACCTGGAATGAGACTATAAATAGGGGCCCCAGGATTGCATCCTGGGCACTCCCAGACAGAGAGAACAGCAGCCCCCTGGTGCCTGGGCCCTAAGGCCAGCATCTGAGCCATGGGGTCCCTGGTGCCTGGGCTGGAAAGTCAGTACCAGGGGAGAGAAGCTGCTCCTGGTGCCTAGGCCCGAGGGCCAGCACCAGAGCCACAAGGCCTGGTGCCTAAGCCTGAAGGGTAACACCAAAGCTATAGGGCTACAGGGTAACAGGGCAATAGGACCAAACAGCAGAGAAACAAAGAATTAGATTAGGGACACAGAGTAACAGAGAAACAGAGGCAACAGGCCAAAATAGTTCTGACAATGAGTTATCTGGGAATAAGATAATAAAAAAGCAAAACAAGGAAATAGTGTGAGGGACTTAGAAAAATAGAGAAACAAAGAGAAAAGAGGCCCTGAAGAGAAGATCCCTGAACAGAAAGGACCTGAGAAAAGAGGTCCTGAAAAGAGGAGTCCTGGGAGAGAATCTGAAAGGTAAAGCCCTGAACAAAGATGTCTGGGAGAGAGAGGCCCTGATGAGAGGAGCCTGCACAGTTGCCCCCAGGAGAGCAGCCTGCCAGAGAACCTGCAGGAGAGAGCCAGAACTCCCTGGAGAGAGGTTCCTTCAGGAGCAGGGAGGGGAAACAAAAAGTAACAAATAACAGAAGATTTATTAAAAGTAACCTTCATGGGCCATGGAATCCACAGGGACTTTTTTTGAGCCTGGGGCCTTGGGAACCCCTGAGGGGGCAGCCACAATCCCCTTCCTCTCTTTTGTTTATATGTGGAGAGAGAGAGAGAGACAGAGAGACAGAGAGAGAGACAGAGAGAGACAGAGAGAGAGACAGAGAGAGAGACAGAGAAGAGAGAGACAGAAAGAGACAGGCACACACACACACAGAGAGAGAGAGAGAGAGAGAGAGAGAGAGAGAGAGAGAGAGAGAGAGAGATATTCAAGAAAGAACCTAGACAGACTTCTCCAGATGGGTAGAAAGCCAAAGTGAGTCCTGAAGTAAAAGAAAGGTATCAGGCTTTCTTGGTAATGTGGGTAACCTCTGGATGGGGATTTCTCCCCACTTGCCTTTATAAATCTGGTCTTATAGGGTTTTCCCCAAACTTCCCCTAGGTGGTACCTTGTTTTCTACATTTCCAAATACCTCAGTATTTATCTCTCAAAGGAGTTGTGACATTCCTGTTTCTCTGGAACTTCCTTAGATCACATCATTCTCTAAAACTTCCTTAGATCACATCATTGTTTTATTACTCTGAGAAAAAAACTCATTGCCAGTCTCTCAGCTGCATCATCAACACCCCCATGTCCCTGTCTACCTGCCTGCATCAGAAACTTTAAAGAAAGTCATGGTGGGCCGGAGCAATAGCACAGCAGGGAGGGCGTTTGCCTTGCTTGCTGCTGACCTGGGTTTGATTCCTGCCATCCCATATGGTCTCCAGAGCACTACCAGGAGTAATTTCTGAGTGCAGAGCCAGGAGTCATCCTTGAGCATTGCCAGGTGTGACCCGAAAAGAAGAAAAAAAAAGTCATAACTGGAAAACTGGGTTGTCCAGCCAGACAAATCTCCGTTTCTTGAAGGCAGCAACCAACTGGAGTGGCACAGCACGTACCTTCTTCAGATGCACCATCCGCTCTCCTGCTCCCCAAGTCCTTGCCATGCTTTTAATTCCTGATATCCCACTTATTCTGCCTGTCCAAACTGTGGAAGCATTGTGGCTTAAGGTTCCTGCTCTAAGGGGAACATCTCAAATACCAATATGGTATCTCTGTCTTCTTTCTTTCCTTCTTTCTTTCTTTCCTTCTTTCTTTCTTCCTTTCTTTCTTTCTTTCTTTCTTTCTTTCTTTCTTTCTTTCTTTCTTTCTTTCTTTCTTTCTTTCTTTCTTTCTTTCTTTCTTTCTTTCTTTCTTTCTTTCTTTCTTTCTTTCTTTCTTTCTTTCTTTCTTTCTTTCTTCCTTTCTTCCTTCCTTCCTTCCTTCCTTCCTTCCTTCCTTCCTTCCTTCTTCCTTCCTTTCCTTCCTTCCTTCCTTCCTTCCTTCCTTCCTTCCTTCCTTCCTTCCTTCCTTCCTTCCTTCCTTCCTTCCTTCCTTCCTTCCTTCCTTCCTTCCTTCCTTCCTTCCTTCCTTCCTTCCTTCTTTCCTTCCTTCCTTCCTTCCTTTCCTTCCTTTCCTTCCTTTCCTTCCATTCCTTCTTTTCCTTCCTTCCTTCCTTCCTTCCTTCCTTCCTTCCTTCCTTCCTTCCTTCCTTCCTTCCTTCCTTCCTTTCTTCCTTCCTTCCTTCCTTTTTCTCTCTCTCTCTCTTTTCTCTCTCTCTTTCTTTTTTTTAAATGGTCTAGGTTTATTATTACTTTTTATAATTTTATTATATCACAGTGAGATAGACATTTACAAAGCTGTTCATGATTGAATTTCAGTCATACCATGTTGCAGCACCCACCCTCCACCAGTGCAAATTTCCCACCACCAATGTTCCCAGTTTCCCTCCCCTACCCCAACCCTCGCCTGCCTCTATGGCAGGCACTTTTCTTCTCTCTCTCTCTCTTTGTCTCTCTCACACATTGTGGTTTGCAACACAAACAATGAGGGGTTATCTTGTATATCCCTTTCTCTACTTTCAATACTCAGTTCTAGCATATCATTACCATTTCCAACTGTTATTGGCAGACTGATCCCTTCTCTATCTAACCTAACCTCTGTCCCCTCCACACACTTGGGGTATATTCCTTCCCTTGACATCTCTTCCTGGGTCTTATTTGGCTCTATTTGGTCACTTTCATCCAAGAGCTAGCCTATGTCTACTTTGACTGACTCATGTCTCCTTAAATTTTGTATGTGGAAGCCTTCATTCCACATCCACCTTATTCATCACTGTCCATCTTGCTCCCATCTCACAGGTCACAGTGAGTAGGGAGAGAGAGATCTAGAGGAGGACACAAACATTTTTCTGACTTTACGTCAAGGGGTTGTTGTCAAGACCCCAATCCATTTGCCTTAGCTTACAAGTTCTCCCATCTGGAGCCTATAATAAAATGCAATGAAAAGTTTGAGAAATGGGCCAGGAAGAGAAGGAGGCTGGGTCAGCCAACAGGTTAAAGCATATCTCTTAGTTATGTCTCTTGGTTTGCAAGTAGCAGAAAAACTCACTTTCAGACCTAGGAGGTTTCACTGAAGAGATATTTGCTTGGGTTGTCAAGGAAAGTAACACAGACAGGACAGCTTAAACAATATGAACACATTTTCTAACTGTTCTGGGGGCTCAGACATCTGAGATCAAGATGTGAACAGAGTCGGCTTGTCTGAGTCATCTTGTTATCTTGGGGCACTCCTTCACCTCCTTCATAGAATGTCCTGAGCTCTCTTGTTATCTTGGGTCAATATAACACTTGGGGCACTCCTTCACCTCCTTCATATCATGTCCTGAGATCTCTTGTTATCTTGGGGCACCTCCTTCCTGTCATGTCCCGAGGTCTCTTGTTATCTTGGGGTGGCTCCTTCACCTGCTTCCTGTCATGTCCTGAGGTCTCTTGCTATCTTGGGGCACCTCCTTCACCACCTCATGTCACTAACCTCCTCTGCATGTGCATCCCAAGCACTCCTTCCTCTTCACAGTCAGGGTTGGACTAGAGCCTTCCTTATGCCTCCTCTAACTCAGTACCTCTTCAAAGACCCTGACCTGTTTCTTAAACTTTTTTGTGGAATTATTTCACCCTCCACCTGGGAGGGCTCATAAACTAAGGTAAATAGATCCAGGTCTTGGCACCAATAAAGATGCAAAGTCAGAAAATGATGGCCTCGTCTCTAAGTTTTCTGGTATTTGAGATGAATGCAAGGCGGGATGGGCACTGTTGGGTAGAGAGAATGGACACACAGAAACACTCGTGTCTTTGGAGAATTGAAATGTTTGACAGAGTTAAAGTAGCATCTGTGTCTTGCTTTTCCAGTATGACCTTGTCATAGACAGGAGGAGTGGCAAACCCTCTGAATCTTAGGTGTGAAGAAAAGTCCTATTTCTACGAACAAATCACAGGTGCATACAGCTACTATATGTAACACACAATTGTTTCTCTATAACTCTTCAGCACCACCCTCGAGAACATCATGTGACAATTAGAATGGGAAGGAATGGGAGTGAAGATAGAGGGTCAGCAACTACACCACCTCTGCTTCGTTGATGACATCGTTCTAATAACATCAAACATTAGCCAAGCGGCACAAATGCTAGTTGACTTCGACCAAGAATATGGAAAGATAGGTCTACAGCTGAATCTCAACAAAACATTGTTCATGAAAAATGAACCAGTTCCAGAGACCCCACTCACTCTCAATGGAACAAACATCTCTGAATGCAGCAGTTATGTGTACCTAGGTCGAGAACTCAACATGATGAACGACATAAAACCTGAGCTGCGCAGGAGGAAGAGAGTAGCATGGAACGCCTTCAAGAGCATTGAAGAAATAGCCAAAGGGCAAAGAACCTCCGGCTCCGGGCACATCTCTTCAACTCCACCATTCTCCCTGCATTAACATATGCCTCAGAGACCTGGGCCCTATGAAAGCAGAATGAGAATGCTATTTGGGTCTCACAAAGAGGAATCGAAAGAGATATGCTTGGAATATCACGCCTCACTCAAGTGAGAGAAGGAATCGGAGTTCCAACCTCTGTCGATGTTCCAGAGTTAGGGATGCTGTCTCATTTGCCAAGGCATCGAAAATCAGATGGGCTGGACACGTAATGCGATTTGGAGACGATTGCTAGACTAGAGCCATTACTGACTGGATCCCATGGGATGTCAAAAGATCATGCGGCTGCCTACCTGTCAGACTTCTTCATCAAGACCCTGAATGAATGGTTTGAGGCTCTTCGTATTCCTGAAGCAAGCAAATTGCCATTGGGATACACTGGCACATGATAGGGTCAAATGGAAATGTTACTGGCACCAGCTCGAGCAAATCAATGGACAATGGAATGTCAAGAGATCAAGTGAGAAGTGACCCAACATTTTTTTTGCTTTTTTGGGTCACACCCGGTGACGCTCAGGGGTTACTCCTGGCTCTGCACTCAGGAACCACTCCTGGCAGTGCTCAGGGGACCATATGGGATGCCAGGGATTGAACCTGGGCCGGCACAGGACGGCTGTGTGCAAGGCAAACGGTTTGGGATTGGCTACAAATAATGTGAACTCAACAATATGAAGGGTTTGTTAGCTCATGTGGCCAAAAAGTTTGAGTGAAAAAGCTAACCTCACAGGTCCCAGCATAGTTCTCTCTTTGGATGCAGAATGGGGTATATTAGTTCCAAACCTTACACTTCAAAATCTCAGCTGTTCTTGAGGGCACAGTAGTGAGAGTCAACATAACAGGACTACAACTGAATCACAAGTCCTTGTTTCTCTTATCTTTGATAGGGAGGTGAGGGTAGAAGACCTTGACTGGTTGGTCTGGGTCAAGTGCTGCAAACCTAGAACTGTAGGATTCACTTATCAACACTTATCACGATCCTATCAGAAGTACAGAGTCAGTTTCCTCTAGAACTATCTGAATCCTACAACACAATTCAGGAGGAAGAGTTGGAAAGCGGTGAATGCTGGTGAAGAGGCATTAGCAATGTGGTTATTACATTTCTTGCCTTATCTTTGACCAGTGATCTTTACTGGGCATCCTGATGAAGTTAAATGAGCATCATTTCTAAAAAGTAATATGCAGTTAGGTGATGTATTTAAAAGTAGTGAGTGACCATTTGATTAAATATTTATGGTCACTTAGTTTAATGTAAGAAATCCATCAACTTAATGTTCATAAGTCATGCAAATGGTGGGGGCATTAAGACTGCATCACACTCCTGATCTATCATATTAATTAGTCCAAGAAACTGAGTGCTCCTGGGTTATATTCTACAGAATGGAAATATGGAAAAGGAATTTGTCAGAACTTACAATAATACTGTAGTTATTCTTGTATAGTTATTATTATTTTTTTTTTGCACAATGTTTCTTCACAGCTCTTGAGTGCTATGTAAGAGATGAACTTCCGGATCATAGGAAAACTGCATGTTTATCAGTAGTGGTGAAACAGTTGTCTAAGGGGGACCAGAGTGATAGTCCAGTGGGGAAAGCTTATGACTTGCACGAGGCTGAACGGGTTCGATCCCTGGCATCCCATCTAGTCCCCTGAGTACCGCCAGGAGTAATTCCTGAGTGCAGAATGAGGTGTAACCCCTGAGCATGGCCAGGTGTGACCCAAAAAGCAAATCACTGTATCACTGTATCACTGTCTTCCCGTTCATCTTCGATTTGCTCGAGCGGGCGCCAGTAACATCTCCATATGACCTGTCTCATGCAAGTAGAGCCCAAGGGCACCTGCTTGCTCCAGGAACATAAAGAGCCTCAAACCATTCCATCAGGTCATGGGAATGAGGTCTATAATTGTTACTGGTATCTGGCATATCAAATACGACACGGGTAGCTTGCCAGGCTCTGCCGTGTGGGTAGCATACTCTTGTAGTCATCTCAAAATCCAGCATTTATTGATGAACCATGCAGCCGCATGCGGCTGCTCGAGCCAGGCTGTGATAGGCTGGTCTGCTGGGTGGAGTTCTGATGAGGGGAAGTCCGGTGTGGAAAATGGAGGCCCTCATGGAGTGGGGGGTCGCCTGGCTTGTTGTGAGGCTCTGCTGGGGTGGCAGGCCAGGGCTAGAACCTGCCATCCCTCCCGGCGCCTCATGAGTGGATGGGGACAGGGAGAGCCAGTAGCAACTCTGCCCCATGTCTGTCTCTGGATCAGCATACCTGGGCCGGATTAAAAAAGACTGCAGCAGGGTGGATCTTGATGAGCCAGGCTGTGATAGGCTGGTCTGCTGGGTGGAGTTCTGACAAGGGCAAGTCCAGGTGTGGAAAATGGTGGCCCTCATGGAGTGGGGGGTCGTCTGGCTTGTTGTGAGGCTCTGCTGGGGTGGCAGGCCAGGGCTAGAACCTGCCATCCCTCCCGGGCGCCTCATGAGCTGCTGGGCACAGGGAGAGCCAATAGCAGCTCTGCCCCATGTCTGTCTCTAAAAAAATTTATTTGCTGCTCAAAAAAGCAAATAAATAAATATAAATAAACAGTTTATTTTTGTTTAAGCTAGCAGTTTCATTTACTCCCACTAACATTGTCTTGATGCCTGATTCTAACTCTATGAGGATAACTTTGCTCAGCAACTTGGTAAGAAGGGAAAAGCAGCATTTGAGAACCCAGAGATGGTCGCTTCTGGATGGCAGACATGAGTTCTGGGTCTATTGGTCTTCTGATCTATTCTTGCCCACCACCATTCTACTCTATACCCAAGAAACTACCTCCAAAGTTCCCTAGCTTGGTAATCCTTCTTGGTCACTAGAAGATATTGGATTGGGTATAGTCCGTGATAGGCAACCAATGGGAGTTTAAGGTCTGAGAGGTAGATAAATGCAGGCTTTTCTTCCCTTTTTCTGTCCTTGCTGCTTTCTCTGTTACATCATTTTTCATATCTGCTTCCGCTGCACAGAGCTGCCACAGTTCCAGCCTCCACCCAGTGGCACCAGCTTCTGGACCCAAGTAACACCACCTGCTCCCTTTGTCTTTCCAATATAACACTGTCTTTCTGCCAATGTAATTCCTGGGCTGCCCCTCAGTTCCCTGTGACTTACTTCTCAGCTTCTTTCATCTGTGCAACTTGTTCCTTGCATGAAATTCTCTTTGTTCACAGACTTACAGTGGATTCTGTTTTTCTGGTTGGGTCTTGACAGATACACATGGCATCGAGGATTAACTGAAATGATTTTGAGGCCAAATCACATCTGAAGCCTGCCAGGCAGATTTATTGTCAAATCCTAGAACTGCAAAAAATAGGACAACCTTCTTCAGAAGCACCATCTGGTACCACAACATTCTCCTAATGTCTAGCCTAAATCCCTGCTGTGACAAAGTATGTGTCTGATAACCTGACAAAATCAAGTTCCTTGGTCTCAGGAGTAAATGCGAGCATCAGTATTAGTGGGTCTGTGGTCCATGGTATTGGCAGGAGTCTTAGTCGTGCTGGTGGGAGAAAAAAGGGGAGAATCTGGGAGGAAAAGGGGAACTTCTAGGTAATCACCATAATTGGATTCATTGACCCAAATTCTAGGCTGTCAAGCCACATATTTGACTTTCAAGGGAGGAATATTTTTGCTATTTTGCTTCTTTCTTTAGGACCCAAAAAATGTGCTCACCACAAAAGAGATACTTAACAGACATTTACAGAATTGCATTTGGTTATTCATTTATTGTGAACTACTTACTAAGGACTTGGACGGTTTAGGAATCTTGATTATATGTGCTAGCTAGAAAGCCAAATCAAATCAACTTAAAAGAAAAAAATTATGGCATCCCACACAATTGAGAAGTTCAAGGATACATTAGTTTCAGGCATGGCTAGATCCAGATATCCCAGTGATGACCCTGGAATTGTTCTCACTGTATTTCTCAGCTCTCGGTCCCACTAGCTGACTCAATATAGACAATCAGCTACAAGAGAATATAGCAGGAAAGCTCCGACAACTCCCCTCCCCCTGATAGTTTGTCTTTCATGAGAATCTGAAAGATAACTTTTGATTTGTGGTGGCAAGGGTTGGTGGCAGTTGGGTGGACAGCACACACCGTGATGCCCAAGCTCAAGGCTTACTTCTGGCTATGTGCTCAGGGATCACTGCTTGTGGTGGTTGGGGAACATATGGGATGCCAGATATGGAACTTCGGTCAGCAATGTGCCTATTTTTTTTCAATGTGCCTATTTTTTCCTTATAAAATTCTTTCATGAAAATCTAGAACTCATCACTCACCTATTCTTATTGTCCTATTGGATCTTCTGCCTTCCCTTTAGCCAGGGCAGGATCCAGGATACTTTGATAACTTGTATCACTTGTATCACTTGTCTTCCCGTTGTTCATTGATTTGCTTGAGTGGGCATCAGTAACATATCTATACATCCTGTAGCGTGCTAGTGTAGCCCAAGGACATCTGCTCTCTCCAGGAACACCGAAAAGCCTCAGACCATTGTTACTGGTTTTTGGCATATCAAATATGATCCACTTGATACTTTGATGCTTTCTAGAAATTCTACAGTGAGGAAGGAGCTGCCTCAAAGTCTTGTTGCTAGAAGGACAGAATAATGCTGGACAATCAGGAACCACAAGTGGCCTCCATGGAGGATCCTGTGTCTGGGCCCAGTGGGCTGGAAATGAGAGGACACATCTTCCTGACCTCAAATTGCTTCTGTCTGCCAGAAAAGCCTGGCATGGAGGGAAGCAATTAGAATGAAAACCATGGCTCTTATTCTGGTAGAAGTAGAAATTGCTGTAGGTGCAGACTTCTTAAAGTAGGATTTCATAAGTGACAGACTAAATACCCAAATATCCACAGATTTGGTCAGTCTGTGAGCTAGTAAATTGGCTTTCTGTCAGACTGGACAACTCAGAGTTTTAGTGATGTCTTCCAGAAGGTCTTTTGGAGCTACAATATGTAACAGACTGTGTGGCTTACAGGAGGTGCCAGGAATCCCTGGGAGAAGGAACAAGCTAGGTCCCTTGTGTTGGGGCGGGAGAGGCAAATGGAATGGAACCTACTGTGCTGAAGTGTGCATTGAGTACTCTCCCACATTTAGAGGAGCTGTAGGATATGAAATTTGTGTTTCCTGGTGAACTGTTTCCATTTCAGATGATTAGTTTCATATGAAATTGGAAGAATGTGCAGAGATGCTATGTACTCTTTCCCAAGCTCCCCACAAATTCTACCTTTTTTAAAGCTCCAATCAATTATCACAGCCATGTTCTTGACATTAATGTACCCATATACACTTCAGGGGTGAGTGCACGTTTAGATGTGGGTCGCTGTGTACTCTTCTCTGCTCCTATTTCTGCCATGACTAATATGGAGAAAAGAGCATTTCCCTCCCCAGGGGATCTGCCTCTTGTTTTGTATAACCCCTCCTCCGTCCCTCCCAAGTCATTCTCCTTCTTTGGGTGAATTTGTTCCCTGCTTCTATAATTCAGCATTTCAAGACTAACTTTTCTCAGTATGATTCTCTGGGGAATCATCCAGCTGTTGCTTGTCTCGATAGTGTTTTTTGCTTTTCATTATTACTGAGTGGTAATCAATGGTATGCATATTTCAAGCTTGTTTTAACTACTTACTCATTGAAGGACATGAGGGCTGTTCCCAATTTGAGGCCACTGTGATAAAGTTGAATGAGCATTTGTCTGCAGTTTTTGGTGTGAAAACCTAAGTTCTCACATCTCTAGGATAGATGTCCAGAAACCTGTATTTAATGCTAGACTTAAGCTGTCTCATAATTGGACCACTGACCTTCATGACCTGACCTCTCTGTGCTGAGCCCTCACTGTTGCTGACCTTTGCAATCATTGAGAGAAAGGTACACCTTAGTATGCCTTCACCTCTCAGTGAAGAGATATATTTTTGGAGTTCATTCTCACTTGTTTCCATCATTTGACTCAAATTTTGTTGCTTTGTTTTCATTCTTTTAATTATTGTTTTGGGGGCAACCCCTGGCAGTGTTCAGGGTGCTACTCCTGGCTCTGTACTTGCAGCGGTGCACAGGGTGGACATGAAGGGTCAGGGATCAAACCTGGGATTCCCGTCTGCAAAGCAGGGATGTATGCTCATACCATAGAGCTGGTTCCCTAGTCCTTTGGAGGACACCCTTTTTCAGAATGCTGGTCTCTAGTCAGTGGCACTATGTCTTCTGATTGACCATGTCCTGCTGTCTTTATCTGAGCAGTCATTACTTGTTGGGGAGCACGTACTTTGTGCTAACAGTGAGGAAGGCAGTCATGAAGCTGACATAGTCATGCCTTCATCATGGAGTGAAATAAAGTCATCACTGAGTGAAATAAAGCAGAGAGGAAATATAACTAACTACATGAGAGATCAGAAAGGGGGTACTGATGGGAATTGCCCAGAGATGCATTTGACCTTGACCTGAGGAAGAAGTGCCATGCTGTTGACTCCAAGGGATGTGATCTCACTGCAGAGAGTCCTAGTTCCAGATTAGGGACCACTCTCTCCCTTTTGGTGCTTGGGATAGATGCCTGGATCAATCAGCACACCGCTTTCTTGCACTATTCTCCACTAGGACCTGGATCTAGTTCATGAGCTGCAACTTTTCTGCCCCCTTGACATAGTTCTTCCAGGAACACTGCAAAGAATGAAAAATTATCCCTTGGGAAGGAAGTAAATATTTGTCTAGAGCTAATTAGAGCAGTAAGGAGTAAAGCCAAGGGTTGCTTGAACATGTCTAAGGTCTCAAAACTAACTAGGGGAAGAATAGGGATCTTACTGTGCCCTTCTCAGGTTTCAGCTGCCACAGAACCTTATGGCCTGTTGGATAAAAGGCAGCTCCTGGGCCTTGCCCTCAATACTCTATTTTGGTGGATTTGGGGTGGGACTCAGGAAGTTTGGGTTTGTGACACTCATCACAGATGTTTCAGATGTAGGCATTTTGGTTGCAGATTCTCAGAGTCACTGGTGTAAGGGCCACTGAGTGCTTCCCTATGTAGCCCTTCCCACTACTGCATTGTCTTTACTTATTTATTCCATATAAAAACCAAGAGGCCCCATGGAGCCAGCATCACCAGTAATGCTAGGCAGGCGCTGACCCCCCCAGGCAGGCATCTACCAGCTCCTGCTGCCTCACCATCCTCTTCATGCACTGTCTCCCTGGCCTCAATTTAGTTTGCGATAAAATGGCTCTAAAGGACATCTCCTACTTCCTACATCTAAAAATTCTTCTTCCTTTTTCTTTTCTCACACTCTGAGTTCAAGACCCTAAAAAGGATCATTAATTGCATGGAACACTCCTGTCTTGATCTTCATCAGAGAATTCTTTGCCATGATCCCTCTCTATTAAGACTTTTGGAAGGTATCTCTGGGTAAGCTCTGCTAGTATTCAATTTTACACCATCTGTGTTGTGACTGGCACTCCCAAGGGTTTTGCAGTGTATAGCCTCCCAAACGGGACATGAGATTCTTGATACCTGTCTTACACAAATTCCCATCTCATTGCATTAAAGAACCTGTCCCTGGAAGCATTAAGCTCAGTTGTATCATCTGTTGCAATATTGATTGACATCTCTGGGTTTTGCAAGAGCATGAACAGTTTCTGCTCTTGTCTGAAACCTCAGGACTTAGGATTATGCTTGGATTTTAGTGACTGATTCGTTGATGTTTGAGTCATTTTTGCGCTTCCCTTCTAAAAAAGCTCTTGCCCTGTGTGTCCCTTTCCTACTAGGTGCCTCTGCCAGCATGCAGGACCTCCCTGTCACATGCATGTCACAGAACAGTGCAATTGCCCAGTTTCTTGTCTGCATTTCAACCATGTCAACACACCAATAAACTCTCCCGGAACATGCTTCTTTGTTCACTTCTGGTTGGCATGGTACCCAGCTCTTGCAGAGTATGTGCTAAATGCTTGACAAAAGATAGTTCTGCCAGTCCGCATGGCTTTGGAGGTTAGCAGGGTGAAGGCTCTGCTTACAGGCATCTCTGTGTGGCCTTGCTGCAAGGCTTCTCTAGCTTAGGACTATTCACAGGCCTCTCCCATACTGACAGTCAGGATACCACAAGCCATTTCTCCTCCAATCCCATGCGCTGATAAGAGAATTTAGGTCATTGTCTTTCAAAGAGTATCTTTATTCAGTCCCTGTCAGTTTCCTATAAGCCTTTGCCAATTTTCTACAATATCTCCTCCTAATAAGCCTTGAGACCCAGAAGCCCAGAGGCAAATAGGTGCCCTGGAATGGGTCAAACTTGCAAGCCTAGACAGCCCTTGAACCCACTTTTCCAACCTTCACAGTCAGATTCTTGCACAATAATAAGACCCACAAATCTTTTGTCTGGAAAATCATCTTCCTGTAACACTGGAAGCTGTTACCATGGAAATAAAATAGCCTATTAGCCCAAATCTACCAAAACATGGAAGAGGGCCCGGTTGCATTTCCTGGCCCTTCATTAATAAGGAGAAAAACAGATTAACCTTTAAGAGACAAGAATGACCATGACTTGCTGGATTATGATTTTCACGTTGAGTGTGTCTGTTCACCTACTGCAGCCTGGACCAGTTATGCTGGGTGGGGAAAAAATTAAGGCGAGACTCAGATGGAAGATTCAAATGCCTTCCAGTCTTGGTTTCTGGGCTTTGGCCACCTTGGACGCCTTCCTGCCCCTGGATTCCAAGGGGTGGCTCCTCTCTGGACCAGTCTACTGGAGGGAAAGCAATTTTCCTGTCTCCTGCTGAGCAGTTGCAGAGAGGCAGGGAACTGTAGAGACTCTGAGCAGCCCCATTGAGATGCCAAACAGAAGCTGGAGACAGATGGAGCTGAACCCAGTCTGCCCTGCTTGGCCTCCTGCTCCCCCAAAGGCCCATGTGCCAAATCCCACACACACGCCAGGAGAGAGCAGATTTCTGCTTCTTCCTGGGGCTGGGCACAGGGGGTACATTGCAGTTCTGGCTGGGCCCAGCATCCCAGCAACAGGCAGCCAACAAAGACCTGGTTCCTGTACAGTTGACTGCATAGTTTCCACACCTAGCGAGGCAGAGCTGGCTGCCTGAACCGCAGTGATAGCAGGTGGAAAGTGCAGCTACCTCAATGGGTGTCTTACTGGGAAACTGACATCAGCTGAGGGAGGCTTGAGCTGTTCAGCTGTGCTTGACAACAGCCTGTAGACTTCTGGGCATTTCTTTGGCATTCTGAGTCTGGCTCCAAAAGAAAGAGAGTGAGGTAGGGGGCCAATGTCCTGAGGGCATCAGTTATCGTTATTAAAGGTAGCTGTCTCCAGAACATCATTATAGTCACTTCAAGTGACTTTCTTTGCCTCTGGTGACTGCCACCAGAAAATGCAAGGCATCTGTTTATGTCAACAGTAGCCTCTGCTCAGAGACACCAGGCTGGGAGGGAGAGGTCATCGCTGTCACCTCCTCCGTGTGTATGGTAGAAGCGTGAGGTGAGCACACACAGCCATCTTCCCCGAGTCGCCAGCCACAGTCAGCCAGGGCTTTTGGCTCCCACAGCCCAGACACCATCTCTGCAGTGTGCCATGGCAAAGGCATATGACTCGCTCCTCTCTGACTCCCATGGGGAGCTGAACCAGGTTTCCTGGGCCCATATTCTTTCTATCTGGGGCAGGGAAAGACCTCATGGACCCCTAGCCTAATGGAAGGGACAGAGTGTGGAGAGCTGGCCTGGGGAGAGGCAGGGGCAAGAGGGTTCAGTAGTTATACCTCCTGCTCACCCCACTTGGCACAGCCCTTGAGAGATGAATGGGGTACAAAGGTCTGACACTGTGTGTAGGCAAATGGGGAGACGTCAGGGTTTTGATAAGTTTTGACACAAACATAGGTCAACAGCTGAGGACAAACAACCACCTGCCTGGGTGCGGTAGACACCCTGGTTCCCTGACTCTGGTACTGTTCACCATGCCCAAAGGGATGTGTGGAATGCCAGCCCTGAGATATGCTTCTCAGACACTGGCTTCTTTGAAATCATCAGCTTGGAAAACAAAGTAAAAGACATTGTTCTACAGCATTCATACTGCATGGTAGACAATAAGAGTAGCACTGGCAAAGCCTATTGAAAAAACTTTTTTTAAAAAAATATTATAGTTTGTGTGAAATGGTAATAATAATGTAAACTTTTAATGGTATTGTTGTACCAAATTCCTCCACGCCACCACCACAACAGTGCCCACAACCCTTCCCAACTGTCTTTAAGTCACCTCTACTCTGATCTTCACCCCCTGTCTCCCCATTTGGTAATTGATTTTGTAATCCAAAGACAAGAGATTGTCATTGTTCAATACTATCTATTCCCTTATTTTGCCTCTCTGCACTCCAGAGGAATAAGGCCATCTGGCATTTGTCCTTCTACAAGCTAATTTCTCTTACTGCAGTGCCCTCCAGTTCCATTAGTGCTGTAGCAAATGATAGGATTTCATCTTTCCTCACAGCTGTATAGTATTCCATTTTGTGCATATACCACAACTGCTATCCATTTGTTGTTGGATATCTGGGTTGTTTCCATATTCTGGCTATTTGTAATAAAGCATTACAATGAACATTAATGTTTACTTTTAAAGAAAAAGATTTAAAACACTTTCCATATACATTCAACTAGAGAGCCTTCCATTTTGAGGGAAAGGGAGGTGAAACTCTTGAAGACCATGTTCTATGGTCATCCCTGGTTTGTTCTTCCAGAACACATCTGTTTAGGCTCAGAATGATAATTTGACTCACCCAGGGACAAAGAACCCATAAGACATCTCGGCCTGCACAGACCCCAGTATGCATCCCGTGCTTAAGTCTCTTGGTGGAGGGGGGTGGTGCATCCCCCAGGAGCATGAGATGAGCTATGGAACAAGCTTTCAGCAAGGGTGTCTCGGTTTTGTCAATTCATCCAGCAAATAAACTGAACTTTGGTTTTCTTCCTTGTAAAATGGGGACAATAAGAAGACTGTGCCTTGAGAACAATCTGTTCGTTGGGAAAGCTGGCTCTAAAGATACACTGCATGCTGGACACACGAGAGGCAGGGTTCAATTCACAAAACCACAGGGTTCCTCAAGCCAAACCAGGAACAAACACAAGTACAGAACTGGGGAAGCTTCTGAGCACAGCCAGGTATGACTCCAAAACCAAATGAAATAAAATAATAATAATAATAATAATAATAATAACAATAATAACAATAATAATAATAATACAAGAAGTAAAGCACTAGTTTAGGACTAGACAAGTATCTCAGAGGTAGAGCACTTGACTTGAAATTCCGAGTTTGATCCCTGGCACTGATTTTTTTTTTTTAAACATTTTATTATACCACCGTGAGATATTCAATTACAATGTTGTTCAGGCTTGGAGGTTTCAGTCACACAGTGTTCTAGCACCCCACCCTCCACCAGTGCCCATCATCCACCACCCATGTCCCCAATTCCCTCCCCCTCCCACGTCCTGCCTAAATGGCAGGTTCTTTATCTCCTCTCTTTCCCTCTTTCTCTCCTTCTTCTCCTACACATTGTGGGTTGCACTACGCACACTTAGAAGCCATCGTTTGCATTTTTTGTCTGTATTTAATGCTCAGTTCTATGTTGGTATCAGACCTTTTGGCATTTATTCACACATGTTCCCTTCTCTATCTTACCTAACCTGTGACTCCCACGTGCTTGTGGCAATTTCCACTTTTGGTAAGATCACCTGGTATATTTATGTCATGCAAATAAATGCAGTCATTCTATGTCTCTCTCTTTCCTTCTGACTAATTTCACTCAACATGATTCTTTCCATGTCCATCCATTTATAGGCAAATTTCATAACTTCATTTTTCCTGACAGCTGCATAGTATTCCACTGTGTAGATGTACCACAGTTTCTTTATCCAGTCATCAGTTCTCGGGCATACTGGTTGTTTCCAGGTTCTGGCTATTGTGAATAGTGCTGCTATGAAAATAAAAGTGTGGATTGTGTTTCCGCTGTGTGTTTTTGGCTTCCCAGGGTATATTCCCAGGAGTGGTATGGCTGGGTCAAAGGGGAGGTCAATTTCTAGTCTTTGGAGGAATGTCCATATTGTTTTCCAGAAAGGTTGTACAAGTCAACATTCCCAGCAACAATGTATGAGAGTCCCCTTTTCCCCCGCATCCACGCAAGCACTTGTTGCTTTTACCCTTTAGGATATGGGCCATTCTCTATGGTGTGAGGTGATATCTCATTGTTGTTTTGATTTGCATCTCTCTGATGATTAATGATGATGATCATTTTTTCATATGCCTTTTGGCCATTCGGATTTCTTCCTTGTCATAGTTTCTGTTCATCTCCCATTTGACCCAGGCATACCACTCCTGGGAATCTACTCTGGGAAACCAAAAATACGCAGCGGAAACACCATCCCTACTTTTACGTTCATAGCAGCATTATTCACAATAGCCAGAATCTGGAAGCAACCAGAGTGCTCGAAAATTGATGACTGGATAAAAAGCTTTGGTACATCTACACAATGGAATACTATGCAGCTGTTAGGAAAAATGAAGTTATAAAATTTGCCTATAAATGGATGGACATGGAGAAAATTATGTTGAGCGAAATTAGCCAGAAGGAGAGAGACAGATACAGAATGACTGCATTTATCTGAATAACATAAATATATATGTACATATTATGATACCAATATCCAAGGTCAAGTGAAACATATATCAGGAGGTCTTGTCAAAGGTGGAAATTATCACAAACGTGTGGGAGTCAGGAGGCTAGGTAAGACAGAAAATGGAACAGTGTGCTAACAATTGTCGAGGGTACTAATGCCAACCTAGAACTGAGCATTAAATAGAGGCAAAAGATACACATGACAACCCTTTAATGTATGTTCTGTAATCCATAGTCTGGAGGGGAAGGAAAAGAGAAAGAGAGAGAAATGGAAAGAAATAAAGAACCTGCCATGGAGGAGGGCTGGGGGGAGTGGGAGGGAACCGGGGACGTTGGTGGTGGGAGATGGGCACTGGTGGCAGGATGGGTACTGGAACACTGTATGACCAAAACCCAAATATGAACTTTTTAATTGTATATCTTTGTAATTGTAAAAATAAAAAATTTTTTAAAAAGTTTCTGTTCATCTCTTCTCCCCATTTTCTAATGGGGTTGGCTGTTTTTTCTTATATAGCTGTACCAGTGGCACTGATATTTTTTAAAACAGAACACACACACACTTAAGAAAGAACACTCAGGGGCCGGAGTGATAATCCAGCAGGGAGGGCGTTTGCCTTGCATGCAGCCGACCTGGGTTCGATCCCTGGCATCCCATATGGTACCCAAGCACTGCCAGGAGTAATTACTGAGTGTAGAGCCAGAAGTTATCACTGAGCATCACTGGGTGGACCCAAAACAATAAAGCAAAAAAAAAAAGAAGAAAGAACACTAGGCCAGCTGTGTGCAGGCTTTGGGGCTGCGCCCCTGCAATACTGGGAGGGGCTCTGTCTGACCACAGGAACTAAGATCCAGTCTCCTCACCTGTTCAAGGAGACAGTGCTTCTGTAACTGACAGCTACTGTGTATACTTTGTGCTGAGCACTGCACCCTAATAATTCTTTCTTGCTCTCTGAAGAAGAAAGAACAAGACACACACACACACACACACACACACACACACACACACACACACGGCTAGGCATAGGAGCTCAGCAAGACCAGCAATGTTTCTGTCCTAATACAACCAGAACACACCACAGAGCTGTATCACCCTGAATTGTGTTACCCAGTTAGAGACAGAGATGGGCAGGGATGTGGCCTGCTCATGACAGAGTGCTGACTACTGAGGGGATGATTAATGATGAGGGGACCCCGATCCAGTGTAAAAAAAGAGCCTGGTGTGGACATAAAGTAGGGACTTAAACAAGTACTAATGCATCAACAATGAAGGGCCAACTGGGACACAAAGGAAGATTTGGGGATAACACACCTCCAAAATATGTCTCTGTTGGCCCCAGAAATCATGAAGGCATGTTTTGGGGCCCCAGGCTCTCTGTAGAGAGAGTTAATTCAGGAGGAAGTTGAAGATAACTTTTTTTTCCTCTTTGAGTTGTACTAGGCAGTGCTCATGGGGACCATATGAGATGCTGGGCTCTGCACTCAGGACTGGGGGTGCTCAGGGGATCATATGAGATGTTGGGAATCAAACCCAGGTGGCTTCATGCAAGGCAAAAGCCTATCTGCTGTACTATAGCTCTGGTCCCTTGGAGATCTCTGTGAGGATGTCTCACCCTGGGCAGGACGACACTGGGCCAGGGAGCCCTGGGCATGTGTGGACGAGTGGTTGAGAGAATGCCAGGTCTCTGTCCTTTCGGTGCCTGTCATGTTCTACCCATCACCATGCTTTGCTTGTAACAACCCAAACTGTCCCCTGGGGGTAAGTTAACCTTTAGGGAAGGAACTAGTGCTCAGTCATGGTAGAAAAGTTTGCAGACCCCATCATCCACACATTCTTTTTTCCTTCCTACTTTTGTGACTCCAGATTTTGTGGCACAGGCAGAAATGAGTCAAGTTCATACTCTGTCGTTCCTTCAACATTCCAATATTTTTCAGCCAGAGTCCGGATAACCTCTAGTCCTGCTTGCTCTCTTCTTTCCCAGGCTTCAGGAAGATTCAAGGCCATTGCTCACCATTCTTATGACCACATCTGCAGAGGAAGAAGGAAAGTTTTCTGACTTTGTGTTCCATTGGCCTTGCAACCTGAGCTCTTTGTATTTTGGGACATCCTGTTTCTGATTTCCATTCTGGATGGAGGCAAGGGAATAAACACTTCTTTGAAAGCTCTGCATTCCAGAGAAAATCAGCCAGCAGGCTCCAGCAAGGCATGGGGAGGGATACAGGAGGTGTGCTGTGTTTGGGGCAGGAATACTCAGCCAGCTATGGGGCTTTAAGGATGCAGCCCTGCACTACTGGGGAGGCTCTGCCCAACCACAGGAACCAAGATCCAGTCTCCTCACCTGTTCAAGGAGACCGGTGCTGCTGTGACTGACAGCTATTGTGTATACTTTGTGCTGAGCACTGCACCCTAATAATTCTTGCTCTCTGTGACTCAAGAAGCCACAGCTGGAGTAAGGAAAGCCTCTTCAACAAGTGGTGCTGGGAAAACTGGACAGCTACATGTAAAAAAATGAATTTGGACCTGTGTCTAACACCTTGCACAAAAATCAGTTCAAAATGGATTAAAGATCTCAATGTCAGACCTGAATCCATAAAGTATGTTGAAGAAAATATAGGAAAAACCCTCCACGACATCGATGCTAAAGACATCTTCAAAGGTGAAGCACCATTAGCAAAGCAACTAGAAGAAAATATAAATATATGGGACTACATGAAACTGAAGAGCTTCTGCACCTCGAAAGAAACAGTGACCAAGATAGAAAGACAGTCGACGGAATGGGAAAGAATATTCACCCAATACCCATCTGATAAGGGGTTAATATCCAGGATATATCAGGCACTGGTACAGCTATATAAAAAAAAACAGCCAACCCCATTAGAAAATGGGGAGAGGAGATGAACAGAAACTTTGACAAGGAAGAAATCCGAATGGCCAAAAAGGCATATGAAAAAATGCTCATCATCACTAATCATCAGAGAGATGCAAATCAAAACAACAATGAGATATCACCTCACACCACAGAGAATGGCCCATATCCAAAAGGGTAAAAGCAACAAGTGCTGGCGTGGATGTGGGGAAAAGGGGACTCTCATACACTGTTGGTGGGAATGTCGACTTGTACAACCTTTTTTGGAAAACAATATGGACATTCCTCCAAAGACTAGAAATTGAGCTCCCCTTTGACCCAGCCATACCGCTCCTGGGAATATACCCTGGAAAGCCAAAACGCACAGCGGAAACACAATCCGCACTTTTATTTTCATAGCAGCACTGTTCACAATAGCCAAAACCTGGAAACAACCAGTATGCCCGAGAACTGATGACTGGATAAAGAAACTGTGGTACATCTACACGATGGAATACTATGCAGCTGTCAGAAAAAATGAAGTTATGAAATTTTGCTATAAATGGATGGATATGGAAAGAATCATGTTGAGTGAAATTAGTCAGAAGGAAAGGGAGAGACATAGAATGACTGCATTTATTTGCATGGCATAAATATACTAGGTGATCTTACCAAAAGTGGAAATTACCACAAGCGGGTGGGAGTCAGAGGTTGGTTTAGATAGAGAAAGGAACATGAGTGAATAAATGTCTAAAGTTCTGATGCTAACATAGAACTGAGCATTAAGGACAGACAAAAAATGCAAATGATGGCTTCTAAGTGTACAGAGTGCAACCCACAATGTGTGGGAGAAGGAGGAGAGAGAGAGGGAGAGGAGAGGAGATAAAGAACCTGCCATTTAGGCGGGATGTGGGGGGGGGGGGGAATTGGGGACATTGGTGGTGGGAAATGGGCACTGGTGGAGGGCGGGTTCTGGAACACTGTGTGACCGAAACCCCCAAGTGTGAACAACGTTGTAATTGTATATCTCACGGTGGTATAATAAAATGTTTAAAAAAAAAAAAAAAAAAAAAAAAAAAAGAAATAAAGAACCTGCCATGGAGGAGGGCTGGGGGAGGGGGAGGGAACCGGGGACGTTGGTGGTGGGAGATGGGCACTGGTGGTGGGATGGGTGCTGCTACACTGTATGACCAAAACCCAAATATGAACTTTTTAATTGTATATCTTTGTAATTGTAAAAATTAAAAAAATTTAAAAAAAAATAAATAAAAAAAAAATGAAAAAAAAAAAAAAAAAAAAAAAGAAGCCACAGCTACCTTATGAATGTCCTATACCCATGTATTTACATTAACCACATGGCATGTGGCATGTGGCAGTGCCACATGATAGGATAGAGAGATGCAGCTTTTATAAATTGTAAAGAACTATAAAAATCCCAGATTAGAACTAAATACCGTCTATGTCAAATATGTATACTTATAAATGAATAACTCCTCAAAAGAATAGTTAAGAGCCCATTTCAGAAGCAACCATCCCCAAAGTCAAATTCCAGGATTGTAAACAGGCTCAACTCTGAGTGTGCATTTGACACACTGCCTCTGGGTATCTGCTCATCTTGCCAGAGTCTTTCTCTTGATTGCTCTTACCCAGAAGGAGCTTTGACTTAAGGAGCAGAATGATGGGGTTGAGAGGGTTGGGGGAGATGCTCAGGGGTCAAAATCCCAAGTTTAATCACTGTCACTGCACAATTCCTCACCACACATAAACACCAGGTGTGGTCCTGGCATCACTGAGCTGATCATGGAACCATTCACTTAAGCATTGATATAGTGGATGTGGAAAGCAAACTATTGCATCTAGAATTAATCTTAGTGGTTATTTTCATCTCACCTGCCAGAAAAGATATCCAATAAAAAATAGATACTGGAGGGGCCAGAGCAATAGCACAGATGGTAGGGCATTTGCCTTGCACGAGGTCTACAGGGGTTCAATCCACAGCAACCCAAAAGGTCCCTATGCACCACCAGGAATAATTCCTGAGTGCAGAGCCAAGAGTAACCCCTGAGCATGGGTTACTGGGTGTGATCCGAAACGAAGAAAAAAAAATAGATACTGGAATGACTTGGGATAGGAGGGTAACAGTAGATAAAAGGAAGCCCTTGGCCAGGCAGAAAAAGTACACTCTCTTTCTCTCTTCTCTCCTCACCTAAGCCCAGACAGGTTTCTAATCTCTTGGATGTGGGCAGTAACAGTACAGAGCACAAGGATTTCACCTTTATGCATATGACTTTGACTAGAGACTAAGGAAAGCAGGGAAGACAGGGGACTGCATGGTACAGTCTGAGAGAGGCCCGATGACAGATTCCAGGCAGATTCCAGGTCAGGAATGTGTAGAAGGAAGGCGAGAGTAGAACAAGGACAAGACCAGATCATCATACCCGGAGGTAACCAGGATGTGGTAAACTGGACTAGAGAGAGGAAGAGAGAGACATGAAAGGTGACATCATACATGTGGAACTTGGACCCATCTACTTAAACTGTATTATATACTCTAACCTTCAGGCTTCTGAGGGGGTTTTTTATGCAAATATTTCATTCAAGTCCCAAGAACCCACGAGTTCAGGAACAAATCTAATTTCATGCTAACAGTATCACTGGAAGTTGTCGCCAAACTCCCTGAACCCAGCTTGGGAGGTCTTGCTCCACCTAAAGAAGAAAGATGGTCTTTAGAAAGCTTGGAGTTAGAGGGATGGGGTGTCTGGGAGAAAGGCTCCATTCACTGCAGAGATTCTGTAATGTTCTCACTCAGAAGAAAAGAAAGATTGCACTTTGCACATGCTACGCGATGCAAAGGGCATCTTCCCTGTAATCTGCTCCACAACCACAACGAAGATCTGTGCTGCCCGGATGGGCTGCAGGTCATTTCTCCACTCATGCCCATGTGGGAGAGACTTAACATAATTCCTGGATATTTACCTTCTTGGTCATCCCCACCATGAACACCCCACCCTACAGTGCCACAGCTGTAGGCATCCTAAGCCCAGGCCCCCAAGTGCAGTCCACCCACTAGACAAGGCCAGACAGGACCAAGACAGATGCTGGACAAGTCTCTGAGATGCATTCTTAGGTCTGTGACACTGTAATTGAGAGCAGATACACCAGCTGTGGAGCAGAGCCGGGGCTCTGATTTGGGAGGAATAGTTTCTGAATTCCCTTTCCAAGTCTGATCTGCTTTTTACGTTTTAGGTTTGGTTGCCTTGTATGTTTTTTTGCCTTTTTAAAAAAAAGTTTTATTTAGACGCCATGACTCCTAAGGTCATTTACAATAAGGTTTCAATGGTGTCGTGTTCCCACCTCCAATCCCACCACCCCGCGATGTCATTTCTCCACCTAACCTTAATGCTCGGCAGATACATTTTTAAACTTAATTTTTGTAGTTTGGGTCCCACAGTTTCAATATCATTGGAGCTAGTGGTTTAGATATACAAAGGTTTCTCACCTCTACTAACATTGAAATGATACAGAGAAATTAGCATGGCTTATGGGCAAGGATGGCACACACACTGGCTGACTTTTTTAATTTGAATTCCCCTGGTGGCCTTCTCTAGCTTTAAATCCTGTCCCCTACCCTGGGTTAGCATTTGCTCCAGAGTGATCCTGATGTTAAGCTCCAAAGTTGGATGTCTGTGGTTTAATTGGGGAGGAGGCCCCTCAGCTGATTTTGCAGGGGGCCTAAGAGGGAGGATAGAAGTTAGCTGGAGAAGGAGAGACAGCCAGAGAGGGCATTATCAAACTGGGACCTGGGGTGAGAAGTTGGGCTTGTTCCTTTTGGAGAGCTCTGTGAGACAGGGTAGGCTGCGCCTCAGAGGTAGCCCAGCAGTAGATGTAGGCTGGGTGTTGCTTTCTCCACACATTGGGGTTGAGCACCATGTCTCAGTTCGATGACACCACAGGCCAAGTGATAATAGAAACTTATCTCTCATGTTACAAGGAGGCAGAGCTAAGGTCAACAGGCTAGAAGCATCAGTGGTTGTGAAGACCCCACCTCCTGGTTGGGAGGTAGTCCCCTTTGTGGGAAAGCTGCACATGGGGAAGGGTTCCAGAGATCTCTCTAGTAAGGCCATCATTCTACTTGGAGGGCACCACCCTCTCTTCTCCCAAGGCATCACATCCCCAAACCATCATACTATGACTTAGGGTTTCCATTTGAATTCTGAGGACACACATATGTGCCCACAGGCTTTTTTGAGCCTCATTGTCCTGTCAGCAGCCAAGGAGAATGCTCAAGGCAAATCCCTGGCTACTACCTTTGTGGGCATCTTTCCAACAAGTCCAGACCCCCAGGCCTGGAGGCTGAGCTTCGGCCAGGAGGCAGGAGGACGGATGCACATCTCAGCTCCTTTGTCTCACAGGGGAGCCATGTTGAAACTGTTGAAATATTGATGGAATAAAAAAGAAAAATGTGGAATCTGCTAAGTAAATTGGAAAACATCAGTCACAGTTCTGTTTATTTGGTGCCTCTCTAACCATGGCAAATTTTTCATCAGGAGTGAAAATTAAAACAAAAGTCAAACCACGAGCACTTTCTCCAGGGAGAGGCACAGAACTTATTTCTCTGTCTGTTCCCAGCCAGCCCCTCCATATGTTAATATGAAGACAGCAGTTGCCCCAGGAGTCTTGCACTCTGCCCTGACTGCCTAGCCTCAGGTTGTGCAAACTAAACACCAGAGCCCTGCCTTGGACCCTGCCCTTAGTTGCTGCCATATTTCCCTGCCCAAAGGAAATGGAATACTTGAAGTGCATGCACAGCTGTGAAATACTTCACTCCTTCATATCTCACAGAGAACATACATTGGACTTTCTAACTGTGGCCTCCTATTCACACAATGATATAGAAAAGTAGCAGTGATGTAAGCAATTAAAGTATAGCAGGAATATTGGGCAGAGCCAAGGACACTGAAGGCCTTCCTGGAACCAGTGCACAGAACTTTAAATAACTAATTATTAACCACAAAACTGGGAAAGGCAGTTTCAACCGGGAGGGAAGAGAGTACCAACTAGCTGGTTCCCCCAGAGTGTGGGTGGCAGGGACCAAACTTGGGTTAGCTGCATGCAAGACAAATGCCTTACCCACTCTATCTCTCTGCAACCCTCTAGAGTGCTTTTATTTAAACAACAGCAACCACAAACAAACAGGATAGATAAAACATAGATAAATTCTTTGTTTGTTGTGGCACAAGAATTTGAAAGACTAACCCCACCCAAGACTGCAACAACCACAGTGAAAAGGGACACAGAACCTAGTAATGCTTAGCAAATATAGCAGCCCAGAAGACTCAACCAATACCAACCAGCTACATAACCTTGCAAATAAGAGCTTCAGATAGGACATTTTGAGCTCAAGAAAACAATGGTATGGGTAGTCAATACAACACAAGAAAATTTAAGGGTAGAAATAAGAAAACTACCATCAGAAATAAAGAATTTGGGGGCCAGAGCGATAGCCCAGCGGGTAGGGCGTTTGCCTTGCATGCCGCCGGCCTGTGCCGCCCAGGTTCGATCCCGGCATCCCATATGGTCCCCGAGCACCGCCAGGAGTAATTCCTGAGTGCAGAGCCAGGAGAAACCCCTGAGCATTGCCGGTGTGACCCAAAAAAAAGCAAAAATAAATAAATAAATAAATAAATAAAACTTAATGGAATTCTCACCTTAACTTTAAGAAAGAAAGAAAGAAAGAATTTGGTGGGTGGGGGGCCAAAGTGATAGCACAGAGGGTAAAGCATTTGCCTTGCACACTGCTGACCCAGGTTCAATTCTCAGCATCCCATATTTCTCCCAAGCACCAGCAGGAGTAATTCCTGAGTGAAGAGCCAAGAGTTAACCCCTGAAAATTCCCAGGTGTGACCCAAAAAGAAAAAAAAAAATAATTTGGTGGGTGAAAGAAAAAACTCAGGGCCGACTTTATTACATCCCGATCTCATCATGCCGGTATAAAGGATCACAGAAGAAGGAGAGATGAATTCCAGGTGAGCAGGATCCTGTCTGCATTGCTCTTCTTCTTCCTGAAGGGCACATCTAGAGCACACAGCTAGAAGGAGAGCTATAGATGGATGTTAATATTTGTTAAACACACAGGCCTGTTTCTGGGTTGTCCAGGAAGCAGCTTGTAGGTGGGATGGGATGTATGTGGAAAAGGATAGGAGAGTTCTCAAATTCCAGAAACATTTCATGCAAGAGGCTTGGTAAATACTAATGAAATCAAACTGATGAGAATCTGCAACCATCAGGCTGTGCATATTGGATCAAACCATTTAACTGTGCATAATCATATTTGAGCAGTAGGTAACAGCTCTGGCTTTCTGAAATCTTAGGCCCAAAGTAAATGGGGAAATTCCTTTCTTTTTTAGAATACTCCACAGAGTGGGAAGAGGGTGCACGAGTCTAAAACCACAAGACCCGGAAAACTTGGCTGAAGGGACCGAGACCAGCTTTTCCCTCTACTTGCCTGCTCTCATGTCTGGGGTCTCACCCCTGGGACAGGCTGTCTAGAGCTGCTCAAAGGACCCAGCATTCAGCACACTCCTGTTCTTCCTTAATCTTACTTGCTTTGGCCAGGGAGGGCATTGGACTAGAAGGGTTAGATATGGTCCCTGTTTGAATGGTGCTCACACAGAGTCTGATTAGGGACTCTGTGCACATCTTGGTTATCAATATTCAGGGTGGAGAGAAAAACAAACAAGGCTAAGTAAGGACACATTCTCAGGCAGAGTAACTAGAGTGGAAGCCAGAGATTAAGAGGGTCATTCCAAGGAGCTGGGTGCGACAGATACTTCAATGAGGGGGAGGGGAGCAGGGGGCCAGCAGTGACTATTGTGATTGCTGCTGCCTTCCTAGAGCCCAGCACAGTGCTTGAAGCCAGTGGACTTTCAAGGAAGATTTGTTGAAACAACGAAAGAATGGACCTGAGGTTAGAACCCCCAACTCCTTTCCTGTAGGAGTTTTGTTTTTTTTTTTTTTGCTTTTTGGGTCACACCCAGTGATGCTCAGGGGTTACTCCTGGCTCTTCGCTCAGGAATTACTCCTGGTGGTGCTCGGGGGACCATATGGGATGCCGGGGGATCAAACCCCAGGTCGGCCGTGTGCAAGGGCAAACACCCTACCCACTGGACTATCGCTCCGCACCCCTGTAGGAGTTTTTTTCATGAACAAAACTTGAGGACTTTTGTGAGTGTAAGCAGAATTTTGAACATGACTCGTCAACATCTGTATCTCTGGCTACTCATTTCCCGTGAATCTGGGTTTCTGCTGTGAAGGGATTTTTCAACTGAAGTAATTCAAGTCCCAAGAGAAGAGCTGGAGAGAAAACACAATGGGCTAGAGCATGTGTTTTTTGCATGCTGGAGGCCTGGGTTCAATACCTGGCATTGCCTGGTCCCCCAGCACCACTGGAGTGACCCTCCACCCACTCAGTATAAAGCTGAGAGTAGATTTGTGAGTTTGCTTGGTGTGTGGTAATTTGTGACTGCAGGTGATAAAAGAATACACAGGAATCCAGACGTTTTGTTTTGGGACAGAGATGGAGTCCACTGGTGCAGGGCTGGAGTCACGCCACTATGTGGCCATCCCAGTGCTCGCTCCAGTGCTGTCACTCACTCAGAGAGATCTTGGCAAGCATTTTAGTCTCCATGGTCATGGATACTGCTGTCCATGAAACAAATGTTAATAATAGCAGCTTCCACTTAAGTTGGAATTAAATGAGAGAAAATATCTAAAGTGCTAAGAATAGTCCAGTGTATAATATGTGTTTTATCTATCCTGTTTGTTTGTGGTTGCTGTTGTTTAAATAAAAGCACTCTAGAGGGTTGCAGAGAGATAGAGTGGGTAAGGCATTTGTCTTGCATGCAGCTAACCCAAGCTTGGTCCCTGACACCCATATGTTTACTCAAACCCACAGGAGTGATCCCTGAGCAGAGAGCCAGAAGTAAGCCCTGAGCACAGCTAGGTGTGGCCCAAAACCCAAATAAGAAATATGTAAAAACAAGCAAACAAATAAAGCTCACTAGGCTTTGTCCCCAGACAGAGCCCAGGGCCTGGGAATGCTTTCTTTAGACCCAAGTGGCAGCAGGCAGCTGAAGCTGGCCCCTTTCCTCATTCTGTCCACCCTCCTGCTACCTGTTCTCTTATGAGTCCTTTAAGTCATGTGCACTTCCTGCCCAGTCCCTGTACGCATTTGGACTTACAATCCCTGAGCCTCAATTGATTTGCCGGAGAATCAGGCGAAACCTTAATGCTGACCTTCACCTGTGAAGCCAAGATTCTCATTCAATAGCTGAAAACTGTCTTCTCCTAAGCCCTCCTCAAAGTGCCTTTGAAAGGATTTAAAGGGCTGGCTGGAATTTGACTTGAAAGGAAACAAGCAAGAACTCTTGTGGGCCTTTGAACTGAAGATCCCAATGGATGAGGGCGAAGTGGCCCATAAGGACTCTTGAGCATCTAATGCATTTGGGCCGCCGCACTGCCTCTGTGGCTTATTAAATCAAGCCTATGGAAGATGCCTCCCTATTCTTCCAGGGCCCCCCAAATCCAATCCACTAGATACTCTGAATTGTGACTACTGGCTGCTCAAGGACCCTCAGGCTTCTCTCTCCCTGCAGATATGAAAGATTCCTTGGCCCTGGAGCCTTGCCAAGAGTGGGGAAATGCCTCTTCAAGCCTGAAGCCCTTTCTCTGTCCTGCTCCAATTAGCCCAGAGATTTGGGGGAAGCATTTGTAAGAGAGAGTAGCAGAGCGAGTGAGGAAGGTCACAGGCCCAGGGACAGGAAGGGACATAATTTGTTTCCAATTAAAGATGACTAAGGTGAGGGAGGTAACCAGCTTTGTTCTGTACTGAAGGAACTCTCCAGGGCCAATGAGAAAATGCTTCATCACTACAGTGTCTCAGTTTCCCTCCTTCTTAGAACCTAATGACTTCTGCAGGCTGTGAAAAGGAATTACTGAACAAGAAATACTTCACCTGTCTTTCAGGTTCAATTTGGAGCTAAATCAGAAGAGCAGTCAGTTGGCTGCACCACACAGATGTGTATGTGTGTGTAATTGTGTGTGTGTTAGTGCATGCATGTGTGTGCATGTGTGTCTGTAATCTTCTCGCTTTCTCTCCTCAGGCTGATCACTAGAACTCAATGTATGTGATGTGCATAAATATATAAACATTGTAAAATATTAGAAATACACCTATTATTCTCTTGTCTCATTTCCCCCTTTATCTTGCTTTCTACAGAACTGGGCTATTTTAGTGAGCTTCTTGGGCCATCACCACCAATATCATCTATGAATGGAGCATCTCAGACCAGCTCTGCATCTACTGAGTTAGAAATTGAAATTGTTCTTGATTACAGGGGGATGGGTGTATGCATCGGAGAAACTTAGGAGTCTTTGTTCCTAGTCCAGAGCTAGATTGAGTTAGCCAATGCCTCGGAGGGAGAGCAATCACTATAAAATCAGAACATAAAGCACAAAGGCTGAGTGTGTGCAAATTCCTGACTATTAAGTTGTAAAAACAAACGCTAGTTTAAATTCAAGACAGAAATATCTACATGCATACTTACAGAACACATTTTTCTCTGTTGTCAGATAAATTAAAAGACTCCACCATGGGGGAGCAAAGAGGGGCCATGATGACAACTAAGTGAGATCAAGAGCCTCAGGTCTCTGGAAGTAATGCCATCCATCCCAGTGCCAGGGAGCCACATGGCAGTCCATTCAATGCCCAGTTGTCTTTCTCAGCCATCTGCTGGGGAGTGTGCAGACACGTGTCCAGAAGGACTGCATAGAGAAGACTTAGAATCCTTCTGTGCCCAGAAAACTTGCCTCAATCTTCCAGCTGACTCTCTAATGTCCCTAATGAGCCTCAGTCATTAGGGACATTGGGATGGGATGCCCAGATACCGAGAGAGGTAAGAGACCAGAAGGAACTCTTCAATCAGATGGAGGTGGAAC
>JAJIBD010023520.1:0-15000 GCA_021461705.1 Cryptotis parvus
CGTTTATTCAATATAGTACTAGAAGTAATTGCCATAGCAATCAGAGAAGAAAATGGCATTAAGGGCATCCAGATAGGCAAGGGAGAAGTCAATCTATCATTATTCGCATATGACATGATATGATACCTAGAGAACCCTAAACTCTACCAAAAAACTCCTAGAAACAATACATACTTATAGTAGAGTAGCAGGGTATAAAACCAATACCTAGAAGTCAGTGGTTTTCATATATACAAATAACAAAAAAGGAGAAAGGATATTAAGAAAACAATCTCATTCACAATTGTGCCACAGAAAATCAAATACCTAGGAATCATTTTAACCAAGTGTAAAAATGACCTGTACAAAGAAAACTACAGACAGTGCTTCAAGAATTAAAAAGAGGACACAAGGAAATGGAAACACATTCCCTGCTCATGATGGGGAGAATGAACATTCTCAAAATGCTAATAATCCCTAGAGCTTTATACAGATTCAGTGCAGTCCCCATAAGGATACCCATGATATTCTTCAAAGAAATTGACCAAACACTCCTAAAATTCGTATGGAATTATAAAACCCCACGGATAGCTAAAGCAATCCTTGGGAAAAAGAATATGGGAGGCATCACCTTTCCCAACTTCAAACTGTACTACAAAGCAGCAGTAATTAAAACAGCATGGTGTTGGAATATAAACAGACTTGTGGACCTATGGAATAGAGTTGCGTACCCCTGACACTCATCCTCAAACACATGATCATTTAATATTCAATTAAGGTGCAAAGAGTCTGAAATGGAGCAAGGAAAGCCTCTTCAACAAGTGGTGCTGGGAAAACTGGACAGCTACATGCAAAAAATGAATTTTGACCTCTAACAACATGTACAAAAATAAGATTAATATGGATTAAAAATCTCATCATCAGACCTGAATCCATAAAGTACATTGAAGAAAGTATAGGAAAAACCCTTCACAACATTGAAGCTAAAGGTATATTCAAAGATAAAACATCACTAACAAAGCAACTAGAAGCAAAGATAAACATATGGGACCACATGAAACTAAAAATCTTCTGCACCTTAAAAGAAACAATGACCAAGATGCAAAAACAGTCCACAGAATGGGAAAGAATATTTACCCAATACCATCTGATAAGGGGTTAATATCCAGGCTATATCAGGCACTGGTATGACTTTACAAGAAAAAAACAGGCAACCCAACAAAAAATGGGGAGAAGAAATGAACAGAAACTTTGACAAGGAAGAAATTCTAATGGGCAAAAGACATAGAAAAATGCTCATTATAATTAATCATCAGAGAGATGCAAATAAAAACAATGAGATATCATCTCACACCACAGAGACTGGCATATATCCAAAGGAGCAAGAACAAGTGCTGGCATGGATGCGAGGAAAAGGGGACTCTCATCCTTTGTTGGTGGGAATGTCCACTGGTACAGACTTTTTGGGGAAAAAAATGGACATTCCTCCAAAGACTAGACATTAAGCTCCCATTTCACCCAGCCCTACAACTCTTTGGAATATACTCTGGAAGCCAAAAACACACAGCGGAAACACCATCTGCACCTTTATTTTCATAGCAGCACTATTCACAATAGCCAGGATCTGGAAACTACCAGAGTGCCTGAGAACTGATGACTGGATAAACAAACTTTGGTACTTCTACACAATGGAATACTATTCTGCTATTAAGATAAATGAAGTTATGAAATTTGCCTATAAATGGATGGACATGGAGAGGATCATGTTAAGTGAAATTAGCCAGTAGGAAAAAGACAGATATAGAAAGATTGCATATATATATATATATATATATATATATATGTCATGCAAATAAATGCAATCTTTCTATATATATAAATGCAATCTTTCTATATCTGTCTTTTTCCTACTGGCTAATTTCACTTAACATGATCCTCTCCATGTCCATCCATTATAGGCCAATTTCATATATATATATATATATATATATATATATATATATATACATACATATTATTATACCAATATCCAAGGTCAGGCAAAACATGGATCAGGAAATCTTGTCAAAGTGTGAAAATTACACAAACGTGTGAAGTCAGAGGTTAGGTAAGACAGAGAAGGGAACAAAGTGCTAATAATTGTCGAAAGTGCTAATACCAACCTAAAACTGAGCATTAAATACAGGCAAAAGTTACACATGATAACCACTAAATGTATGTATTGCAATCCACAATGTGGAGGAGGAAGAGAGAAAGAGAGATAGAGAAGGAGAAAGAGATAATAAACCTGCTATAGAGGCAGGCTAGGGAGGGGGAGGGAATCGGGGACATTGGTTGTGGGAAATAGGCACTGGTTAAGGGATGGGTACTGGAACACTGTATGACTGTAAGCCAAATATGAACATGTTTGTAACTGTATATCTCATGGTGGTATAATAAAAAATATCACACAGGGAAAACACCATCCCTACTTTTATATTCATAGCAGCATTATTCACAATAGCCAGAATCTGGAAACAACCAGAGTGCCCAAAAATTTATGATTGGATAAAGAAACTTTGGTACATCTACACAATGGAATACTATGCAGCTGTTAGGAAAAATGAAGTTATGAAATTTGCCTATAAATGGATGGACATGGAGAGGATCATGGTGAGTGAAATTAGCCAGAAGGAGAGAGACAGATATGGAATGGCTGCATTTATTTGCATAACATAAATATATATACATATATATACATATTATGATACCAATTTCCAAGGTCATGCGAAATGTTGATCAGGAGGTCTTGCCAAAGGTTGAAACTACCACAAATGTGTGGGACCAGAGGTTAGGTAAGACGGAGAAAAGGAACAGTGGACCAATGATTGTCGAAAGTCTATTACAATCCACAACATGTAAGAGAGGGAATAGGCTAGGGGAGGGGGGAGGGTATCGGGAACATTGGTGGTGGGAGGTAGGCACTGGTGGAGGGATGGGTGCTGGAACACTGTATGGCTTTACACCCAAACATGAACGTTTTTGTAATTGTCAAAAAATAAAAAAAAATTTTAAAAAGTAAAATTTTTGTGTTCCCATTTACCTGTTTTATAATGGCCAGGAGAGTGTGTAGATGCTCCGCAGGACATTAATAAAGATTAAAAAAAAGCCATAGCTCTCATAGTTTTCAAACCTCCTTCCCTGGTTTCCCTGGCTGCAGAGCTGCGTGCACAGACACACAGAGTCGCTGATGCAGGAACTATTATCACCATCTCATCTTTGTTATTGTAATGCCTATTCAACTGCCTCTTTGTAAGTCCCTACAGGGCAGGGGACCATGTCTTGGGCTGCTTTTCATGAATTCATGCCTTCCTGCTTCCATTCACTCATCCTACAAACATTTATTGAGTGCAACCCTCACTGTGCCTGCTACAGTGCAAGGAACTCAAAAAATGTGTGACAACTTGCATATCCTCAGCAGCACAGCCCTGCTATGGTCAGCCTTCATCTACAATTTCAGGAATGGAGCTCAAACAGAACACAGATCTCAAGAGCTACAGTACTCATGGGACCAGAGGTAATGGGTAGCATTACCTTAGTCATCATAGTTCCTTTCAAATTTCTATGGCATTTTAATAGCAGAAATAACAATCTGATATTTACTTTCTATTTAATACCTACGTTCTTTTCTCTTCCTTTTCTGACCATTTAAGTCACCCAGGAACTATTCAAGTACTGACTTTGGTTCCCACTTATAGTATGCCTGCTTGCACTGGTTGGTATATTAGGAGTTCTTAAATCCAGTGGTCATTCCAATTTGTTGCCAAAGGTAAGAAAAATTATTCTATCAAAGTCTTAAGAACTGTTGTAAGTTCACAAACAGATTGCTCTGGAACGTTTTTTTTGTTTGGATGGTTTTGGGGTCACACCCATCTGTGCTCAGAGCTTCGTGCTCAGGGATCCTTCCTGGTGGAACTTGGGGAACTATAGGTAGTTCCAAGCATTAAATCTGGATCAGCTGCCTGCAAAAGTAAGTGCTCTACCCACTCTACTTTCTCTCTGGCCCTGAATTGCATCTTTGTGAATCTGTTTGTTCTGAGGCCCAGGAGTTTGATTCTTCCTGTCTTAACCTTGCACTTCACAGTGGAAGCTATGAACCCAGGATTATATTATAGACTTTGCTTTGTTGCCTGCCTTTGATCAGGATGCCCACTCCTACTCTTCCTCTGGGGATTCAGAGTACATTTCTGTGTTCCCCATCCTCTTTTGATTTCATAACACTGATGTACTTACCATATCAGCTTCACAAATTGACTTCCCAAAACTTGAATGTCTAAATGTCTCCACTCAGTTTTCTTTCTTCTTACTGTCTGAAACACTCATTTCCACACATGGTGTCTGGTTTACATGATGTTCTTTAGAGGAAAACCCCTTTGAAGTATCAGTACTTGCTGTCAGCTGGCAATTTAAGGAGATGGCAGAGGTGTCAAGGACACAGACTGTTCATGAAAAAATCAGAGGAAAGTTCTTACCTTTGTCCCTGAAGTTTATTCCAAAGGTCAGGTGTACAAAGGTGACTTCTGGAATGTGCAAATCAAAGTTACAATGAGATACCAGGTTACAGCCCCCCAGAAGGTTGGCTGTCATATTTTTAGGAGATGAAGTTTTGATAAAGACATGGAGAAATTGTAATTCTATACCTCACTTGTGGTGAGAGAAAAAATATTATAGAGAAAAACTTGTCAATGTCTCAAATAAACTAACACATTAATATAACTCACAAATTCTTCTCTAAGGTGTAATTAAAATAATTAAAAAAGAGGCTCACAAATACAAGGACATATATATTCATAACAGCATTACTTAGTATAGCCAAAATGGTGAAACAATTCTAGGCATCAGATAAATGGGCAAATACATAAAATGAAGACAGGGTTTTTATAATGTTAAATAATTTTATATTTGAATAAATAGTATGCCTATAAATTATATCAATATAAAGTACATTAAATAATAGATCACCAGATGAATCATATAGCACATATCAAATCGAAACTGAAGAAAAAAAATAAAAACTACAAAGAAACTTCTACCTTTGATTTCCCTTTGGTAATCACCCATTTACAAAAACATTCTACTATTTTTCCTCTTTCCTAGAATTTCTAAGTTAAAATCTAAGGGTTTTTTTCTGGTTTTGTTTTGGGTTTGGGAGGGGGGGGGGGTACACCCAGCAGTATTCAGTTTATTTCTGGCTCTGCACTCAGCGATCACTTTCAATATGTGCAGCTGCACGCAAAACAAGTATATAACTTGATGTGCTATCTCACTGGCCCCTGAGAGTTCAAATCTGAAGAGATGACCCTTGGCTTTTTTCCCATGCTTCAGTGAAAATTTAGAGGAAATCCCTAATTTGGCCTCTCAGCTATACCAAAAATGCTATGATACAGCAGAGCATTATGTGCCCAGGAATGACCAAATAGAGATAAACCATCAAATCAAGACTCTGGTTCTTAGACACAATGTAGAAACATATATCAGGAGATCTCTAAATAAGTGCTGTTTCCAGCTTTTTATACTATGTGCTCCTTGGAGCCCCTATGTGTCTACCTGTTGTTTACCTCTTATCAAGCTCAGTCTTTGATAAGAAGAATGTGTCCTGAGAGTCCTAGTGAAGGGCTAGAGATAACCCAGCAGGGTGTGACTGGGGTTCAGGCCCAGGTCTGGGTCTCTGGTGCAAGTGTGTGAGGGTAAATTTTAAGGATAATTTCCACAGGACCCAGATTCATAAGGTTGTTTTCATAAAAGTATATTCTGACATGGTGAATATATGAAAAGACATTGTGACAGCTAGAAAAATATCACATTGGGCACCACATCTGAGCATGAACTGGAGTGGTTCAAAGCTGGGCAAAAGAAGAATAGGAGAAGTAAGTTGCCAAAACAAACTTTATATTAAAAATTACTGTTTCAAAATGAAAACTAAGAATTCTATTAGTTATCACAACTCCACTCAGTACTAAAGGGAGCTATCTTACAGAAAATATACATGTTGGGGTGGTGCAATCAATAACACAGCGGGTAGGGCAAATGCCTTGTACGCGACCGACTCGGGTATTATCCCCGGCATCCTATATGGTTCCCCAGAGCACCATCAGGAGTAATTCCTGAGTGCGGAGTCAGGAGTAACCCCCTGTGTATCACCGGGTGTGACTCAAACTATATATATACATACATATATATATATATATATACATGTTGAACTTTATGAAAATGCTAATATGCAACTTTTCCAGACCAGTTTTACTGAGGTATAAAATTGTATCAGAGAAAGAGCAGTTTCTAATTAAAGTACAACTCTCTAAAAAAAAATTAAATCAACAATAGTCATAATTGAATGAGGAGTAAAATTCCTTTTAAAAGAAGAAAAGTCAGGAAAAAAAATAAAATCATCAGTGAGGGCTTTCACATACATGGTGATGTTATTTAAAGTATTGCATAGACAGACACAAAATCCGTTCACCCATTTCTAAACTGCTCTATGAAAGCAGACTCCACATAGGACAAATCACAATCAAGATAGTTGTGAAATTAATACAATGCAAAAAAGATTTCACTCACTGGTGAGCAGAGAGAGACATGCTGGTGGGGGTGGGTTCAAACAAAGGCTCCTGTTTAATGGGAACAGGTAAAGACAGATGGTTTGTTAAACATTGCCAGCATACTTAAGCAGTGCCATTCGGCGGTCAGCCCCAGGATAATGGTCACAAGGACATTGTGGAGCAGTGAGTTGGCTAATTTCAACCCGGCTAAAGCTATTGCTTATCTTTGTTGGTTTTGCAAAGATTAAGGTCATTTCTCAGCTCTGAATGCACCTTCAGCAGCAGTGCAAAGCATTCCTGAAGTTTTGTCTGAATTCCCGCTATGAGAGGCCAAGCAGAACTTGGCACATGCAAAGACTTGCTTTGCTAGAAGTTGAAGTTACTCCCTCCCCAAAGACTTGGAAATCTCTAACTTCTGGGTGAAACATTCTGAAATCTTTTTAGTCTTCTTGGTGAAATCTCTCCTCAAAATGCATCTCCTGTGGATTTATATATCCTATTAAGACTGATCCATTTGCTACTTTTGTGGAAAGGGTAAACACCATCGTAAATTCCATCCGGTGAATCATGGGAGGCGGTGGTTCAAATTAAACGTGTTTGCTTTCGGAAGGGGGCCCTTGGCTTCTTATCTTTATGTACAGAAGAAAATAGAGCCTGGTCCTGCAGCCAATGGAAACACACCTGGCTTAAACTGGCTAGAATAGGTTCTCCAAGTGGTTTCTCCTTTCTACTGTTTGCAGACAAAGGAAGAATACAGAGGGAGTTGGCCCCTCCACTGTACCTATAGGTCTGCAGAAAAGAGGGTTTAAATAAATGGAGGTCTCTATTTGGATTTTTTTTTAAAGTGATGTCTTTTCAGTTGGTGTTCCCAATTGAAAACGGTGTTCCCTAGGCCTATAGAAAAAGAGTTTATAAATAAATGGGGTCACTATTTGGGCATGTTTTTAAAATCTATATCCACCTGGATCTAAAATGTCTTATTCAACCTCCATGATTTATAGTTACATCCATACAGTAGTTCAGGCAAACAATGCTCCAATGTCAGTCTCACCACCTGTGTCAACTACCTTCACCAATTTCCCCAGCCTCCCTTCCTTTCCCTATTTCCCAGTGCCTACCCTCAATAGGCACATTTTAAAGCTTTATAACTGTAGTTTGGGTCCCAGACACAGTATGATGACTCTGTGACTTAAATATATCAGCTTTCTACACCACTGATGTACTCTAGGCCCTTGAATCTTGCCCCTGTTACCTCCTGTATGCCTTTTCTTACTTCTGTTGCTATTTCTCTCTCTTTCCGTGGTCTTTTAATTTCTATTGTATATGGCCAAGGGTTTATCATGCATGGCAAGCCTACCTCACTAAATTCATACCCTATATAGATTTAGCAATCTTTTTGTCTAAATTATATCATTACCACCTAAAAATTTAAGAAAGTGTATCCATAAATAAGCTTTAAAATTAGTCTTTTCCACTACATTTACAGAAGGGAAAAAAACAAGAAAGTTCTTTCTCTTACCTCTCTTCCCAAATTTCTCCCAACTACCCTCACAAAAAAGATGCAAAAACAGAACTATATACATCCATCTCAAAATTATAACTTGTAATCAAGCATTACTATGGAAGGATCTGCAATCTTTTTGGAGCAGCTAAGATTCTAGACCTGTATGCTGAGGAAATTGAAGCCACTTTTACTCCTAAAGAGCTTCCTTTTAAGACCAAGAGATTTCCAGGTCCTAGGGGAGGAGCAACTTCAACTTCTAGCTAAGCAAGTCTTAGCATGTGCCAAGAAACTATAGTAGTTTTGTGTATTCATATATTTGGAATTCAATAAATAGGAACTGTATTTTCATTTTTATTGAATGAAAAAAAATTAGTTCAATAAAAAGATATTTTTATTTTTCGACATCCCGATATTACTAACAGATAACGTGTGCATCTTCAATAAATTAGAAATAGCAGTGATGCTCAGGCTACAAGGCCTTATTCTGGATTTATCTAACTTGATCATTGTCCTCTTGAGCCCCATCTATTTCTAACATACAAGCCAATTGCTCATATTGGCACCTAGTGAATGCATCTGCATCTGGGACCTAAACATATCCCTGAAGAGTAGAAAGTGCTCTCTACAATGCAGTACTTGGGACTGGGAGATATCTCTGTGATGCCAACTCAACACCTTTCCTTAAATCCACTGGCAGGACTATTTTTCCTTGTGCCATTGCCCATTTTATCCCACTTCCAAATATTTTGAGAGTGGAATTTTATCCCCACCTTGGATTTCTCACTTCTGAAAGAATTATATAATATTAGGGGTTTTGACTAAGGCATTTGTTTCGCATCTTTCTTCTTTCCTGTTTTTCCTTGTGTTGCTTTGGTTTTATACAATAATTCTTTTTTACTTGTATTTTTACTTGTATGTTTATGTATCCTGGGTCATTTGATTTTCACTTAGAGTACACCTCAATAAAATTAACAAATTCCTACAATGCACTTCATCAATGTTTAGATTTAAATTTACAATTCAAATATTTAACATTTCCAATACTTGAATCAAGAATTTGTTTTTTAAAGGAACCAGGAAGAAAACACAGGAAATATGTATATACTTTGCATAAATGGGAATCTAGTTAAATTCTTGCCACTACAAAAATCCCTTTGTACCACTGTGCCCAAGGAAAATCATATATCTGAACCCTAATATTGATCCAAATGACACTGATGGTCAAACATTACTACATGAGGTCCAAGAACTCCATGAGCACTGTTTGGAATGTATACCACTTGTACCGCTTGTCTTCCCGTTCATCATCGATTTGCTCGAGCGGGCACCAGTAACATCTCCATATGTCCTGTCTCATGCAAGTAGAGCCCAAGGGCATCTGCTTGCTCAAGGAACATAAAGAGCCTCAAACCATTCCATCAGGTCATGGGAATGAGGTCTATAATTGTTACTGGTATTTGGCATGTCAAATACGACACGGTAGCTTGCCAGGCTCTGCCGTTGGAATGTATAAATAAATAAATTAAATTTAAAAGCTTAAATAAGATTCTCTCTCTCGAGCTCATTCGCCATCGTGGCAAGGTACGAGCCTCAGGAAACCAAATGCTAACATCTAAGCTTGCAAAGCAGTGCAGAGAAACAATAAAGGAAGACCTCAAAGAGAGTAGAGCAGAAATACTGGAAGATGCAGCAGAAGCCAGGAAAAGCATTCGCAACGCCTGCCTGTCCTTCGCTAACTATAAGACCAAGACAACTGCCCTTCAATGTCCTGATGGATCTATCACATCTTCAAGAAAGACAATGGAGAAGATTATCCATGACTTCTACACAGATCTCTTTAGAAGCTATGTATACCTGCACACACACCAAATTCCGCAGGATGGATATGTTGTTCCCAGTGTTTCATGTCTAAAATCCAACATGCTACTTTGCCGGTAAAGAAGGGAACAGCACCAGGCCCAGACAAAGTCAGACCCAAACACCTGAAGAATCTGCCTTCAGTACTCATCAATACACTAGCTCAGCTCTTCACATGCTATGTGTCTGAATGCAAGGTGCCCTCCCAATGAAAACCAGCAGGACAGTTCTACTGTTCAAGAAGGGAGACATTCCCGACATTGGCAACTATCGCCCCATCTGCCGGTTGTGTCATCTACTCTAGTCATCCTGAACAGGATTGGCAGAACATTAGATGAAGGACAACCATGCGAGCAAGCTGGCTCCCAAAAAGAATTCAGCACAATCGACCCTATTCACTGGGTAACCAAGCTCATTGAAGTTTGTAGGGAGTTCCAGATGCCGCTCTGTCTCACATTCATTGATTTAAAGAAAACCTTTGATTCTGTGGAGACTGAAGTGGTCATCGAAGCCCTAGCCAAACGGGGCAATCAAACCCAATACATCAAGATCCTTCGTGAGCTGTATTACAGATTCACCACCAGGATCTCACCATACTACAAAGAAGTGATCATCGATATCTAAAGAGGGGTTCTGCAGGATGATACCATTTCACCAAAACTCTTCAGTGCCACCCTTGAGAACATCATGCGACAATTAGAATGGGAAAGAATGGGAGTGAAGATAGATGGTCGGCAACTACACCACGTCCACTTCGCTGATTTCTGGGGTCCCCGACAATGCCAGGAAACGAGTTCCCTTCTACCTCCGAAGACAGCAAGGAATGGATGAAGACTCAGGAATCTGATGAATTTTTAAAATGCTTTACTTATCACAGGTTCAGGCATACAAATCAGCAATAGAAAAACACGGTGCTTAGGATACCAGGCTAAAACCCCAGCCACGTGTAGGCCAAGATGGCGGCCACCACCTGTAAAGGCCCTGTAAAGAGGAGACAAAGACAAGACTCCCAAGAAGAGTGCGAGTCCCAAAAGAGAGCCCCAAAAGAGAGTGAGAGAGGAAGCAGGCTGGTTTTATATCCCTGCAACTCAGACCTCCCACTATTATGGAAAGCAAGGAGGGTCAAATGCTCTCAGGTAATTTCTCCCAGCACCTCACCTAGGCCCTATTATATGCTAATGTTTTGAGCCAAGATCTGCCTGGAAATGGCTTTATAGGGTAGAGAAGGGGGTTTCTGAGATGGCATGTCTCTGTACTAAGGAATAATACTAATGCCAGTTAAATATTTCTCCAAACCTTCACAAGAGTCTCGTCTACTTCACGGTAGTTTTGTATTTTAGTTGCCTTTGAGTTATCAGGGAGCCATGCTTGCTTGCTTGGAGGCAAACAGCATTTTCTCTGGGCTAATTACTCAGAGGTCCAATGTGGCCAGGCAAATATGCTGGTAAGATCTAGCTAGTCCCACGATGATTGTGGTAGCATGAGAGGATATTTATACCAGCCAGGACAGAATACATGGCTAGATAAACTGCCACATTTAAACTACCCCTTATCTACGAAGTGAGTTGCAGGAGACAATCCAGGGCAGATGCAAAGGCTTTTAGGCTTTTAGGAGTTCTGCAACAGCTGATGGCATTGTTCTAATAACACCAAACATTAGCCAAGTGGCACAAATGCTTGCTGACTTTGACCAAGAATGTGTAGAGATAGGTCTACAGCTGAATCGCAACAAAACTATGTTTATGAGAAATGAACTAGTTCCAGAGGCCCCATTCACTCTCAATGGAACAAACATCTGTGAATATAGCAGTTATGTGTACCTAGGTCGAGAAGTCAACATTATAAACGACCTAAAACCTGAGCTGCACAGGATGAAGAGAGCAGCATGGAATGCATTCAACAGCGTTGAAGAAATCTCAAGAATGACAAAGAACCTCTGGCTCCAGGCACATCTCTTTGACTCCACCATTTTCGCTGCATTAACATATGCCTCAAAGACCTGAGCCCTACGAAAGCAGGATGAGAATGCTATTCAGGTTTCCCAAAGAGGAATTGAAAGAGCTATGCTTGGAATATCACACCTCACTCAAGTGAAAGAAGGAATCCAAGTTCTGACCTCTGTCTTGTTCCAGAATCAGGGACGCTGTTTCATTTGCCAAGGCATCAAAAAATCAGATGGGCTGGACATGTAATGCGATTTGGAGATAACTGCTGGACTAGAGCCGTTACCAACTGGATCCATAGGATGTCAAAAGGTCATGTCAGTCTTCTTCGTCAAGACCCAGAAGGAACGGTTTGAGGCTTTTCATATACCTGAAGCAACCAGATGACATTGGACTACACTGGCACGTGATAGGGTCTAATGGAAATGTTACTGGCGCCCACTCGAGCAAATTGATGAATAACAGGATGTCAAGTGATCAAGTGAATAGTCACATGAAACTTTCAGCTACCATATTAGGCAACAAATTAATGCTGTTATTCAATGTTGTGAATAACAGCATTCAAATCTGTTATGGGACCTGCTCTTCATAAATCATTTTTTATTTTTGTGTGAGTCCTTAAGAGCACTAGCTGCCTTGGAGGCTCAGTTACCCTTGGAAGGAAAAACTTTTCACCTCACTCTCCTGATGAGAACACCTATCACCTATTCAGATGACTTTAGGTGTATTAGGTGACCAAGCCACTCTGAAGAACCCCTCTGACTATATGCCTCTCTCATAGACATAGCCTTTTTTTTTTGCTTTTTGGGTTCCACCTGCCAATGCTCAGGGATTACTTCTGGCTCTTCGCTCAGAAATTACTCCTGATGGTGCTCAGGGGACCATATGGGATGCCCGGGATTGAACCCCGGTAGGCTGCATGCAAGGCAAATGCCCTACCCTCTTTGCTATCCTTCTAGCCCCACAGGCATAGCCTTTCTTAAAATTGTTATCCACTTGCCTTTTATGGCTGATGGAGAACAGGATATGTTTGTTGCAAGTACCACTTCCTATGACCACCTCTGTATTTCAGACTGGCGCTAGCTAACCTCAGACTGGGAGCACTAGTTGTCTGAAAAGGAAACTGAATGAAAAGCACAAAACTGGGAAACTCCCAACAAACCTCCCATGGGTTCCTTGACCCTCTGTTCCAGATTGCTGCTTCCCTGAATCACTGAGAGAACCAGCAACCTTCGACCTCCATCTGTGCTCACCACATGCGGGTTTAATTAAAGAGAAAAAATATATAGCTCTGTTTTATTATTTCTCCATCTGGCCCAGGGAGGGGCTTCACAGAAAATGACATTTTGAAGTACACATGCAAGTTCATTAAAATTTCTCAACTTCGTTTTATTGTACTGTACCATTGAAATGTTTCATACATTTCATTACCTTTTAACAATGAATTACAAATTCCAGAAGCTTAGAATGAGAGAGAATTTGCTGAATTGCTTGTTTTTGTTGTTGCTGCTGCTTCCAATTTTCTCAACTCTCATCAAGGAAATGGGGCAAATAATGACAAATGTCTCCTGTTTCAAAGTCAATGAAAATGTATTAAAGGCTCTAGCTCCCAGTAAATCCTCATCAAAAAGGACAGACATTTCTAAAATCTACTTCAAATTTATTTGACAACATCAATGCAGAAATGTTTAAGTGACAAGCAGTAATGTTTCACCTGAAAAATAAATCTTGGGTAATCAATGTTCTTAGGAAACATAGTATCACAAGACTTCTCACAGTTCCTTTCTTAGTTTGGCAAGAGTAAATATGAAAAAAGTTGCAAAATGGACCCAAGGTTATCCTGCAATTTTTCTGAATCCTAAATTGATGATTGTTTTCAAAACAATTGTTTTCCCACCTTTAGATAGGTGGGGAAAAAGAATAGATGAACCATTAAAAACTTTCACATGGATTTGTTCTCAATTCAAAAGTCTAGGGGAACATAGTATCTGACCTAAACAGATGAATCTTCCCTACTATAAAAAATAATAAGGAAATTCCCAAGTCTGTTGATTCAGGCCTGTTTCAATTCTCTGAATTCCAATGATAGGTGCAAAATTCATTGATTTTTAAATAGTTGTAAATATGACTGAAAATCAACATTCAGGCTTGTGATTCACTAATAAGGTTTATATAGTCTGACCTAAATTTATTTGAAATACTAGAATTTAAAGTATATTTCTAGTCACTATTTCTGTTAATGATAAAGAACCAAAATTAACTGTTCAGACTTCATAAATTGAGAATTGTGTAGACAAAACACTAAAGAGGGTAATCCACTTAGAGATATGAGTTTAATACAATGTTTTTGTCTTTACTAACCATATTTTAAATATTTAATAGGGGCCAGGTAGATAGTCCAGCAGGTAGGGCGTTTGCCTTGCATGCAGCAGACCAAGGTTTTATCGTCAACATCCCATATGGTCCCTCGAGCACCGCCTGGAGTAATTCCTGAGTGCAGAGCCAGGAGTAACCCCTGAGCATTGCCGAGTGTGACCAAAAAAGCAAATACATACATACATATATATATATATATATATATATATATATATATATATATATATATATATATTTAATAGGTAAGTAAGCCTATAAAATATCACATTATTATTTCATATCAACTACATGCTAAAAATGTGTGACTGCACAAGATCTAATAAATTCACTTTTACAATTTGCTTTGAACACAATTATTATTTTTGCTTGTTTATTTGTTTTTTCTTTGTTTTGATGTGTTCCACTCCTTTGTCTGATCCCCTAAAATAAATATTTTTTTAAATTCTCTGGGAAATTCAAAATAGTTGCATAGGATGGTTTTGAATCACTTTCTCCAGAAACTCATTGAATCAGCTGTTACATATGGAAAAATTTTCTCTTTTAAAAGCCTAAAATCTGGCTGAGTAATGAATATGATATTAGTTTTTTTTATTTTTTAAATGTTTTGTTTTTACCACCGTGAGACATACAATTACAAAGGTGTTCATAATTGGTTCTTGGTAATACAGTATTAGATTTATTACGTTCTTAGAGTTTGACCATAAAAATAAATCCATAATTAGCAAATATGATTTGCTGATAATAGAAATGGTATTAACTGGGG
>JAJIBD010023520.1:17500-80539 GCA_021461705.1 Cryptotis parvus
ATAGAAGAGGATATGAGAGCAGAAATGAGAATAATCAAGTTGCATGTGAAAGAAAGGCTAGTTTGAGAAGTGATTCTAGAACAAGTGCTTGATCATGAGAACATATGCAGAGTTGGGGATCTTGGAAGTTCTACAGGCAGTAGCATAATTTCCTCAAGTCACTGTGAAGAGCAGTAAGAAGAGAAATATATGTGTGTGCATATATACACACATGTTTATATATACATATATGCACATATATGTGTTTATACATATGCATGTGTATGTAAACGTGTTTAAATAAATATGCATTTATGTGTCCATGTGCATACATATATGTATATACATACACATACATACATTTATTTTTCTTTTTGGGTCACACCTGGCTATGCTTAGGGCTTACTCCTGACTGTGCACTCAAGAATCACTCTTAGCAGTGCTCAGGGAACCATATAGGAATCCAGGACCAAACTCGGGTCGGCCATGTGCAAAGCAAATGCCCTACCCACAGTGCTATCACTCTAGCCCATGAAGACAGAGGATTTAGAATCAATTAAAACAAATATCAAAGTCTAAGGCTTTGTTGAGAGTTTTAACGAGAAACTGAAAGCAAATAACAAACTAAAGAAAAACAATTGAAGATTTAATTAATAATATTGATTAACCAACTAAAAGGTGGGTTTTCTAATACTTAAGAATAGAAATAAAAGTTTGTTCTCCTAGTTTCTTATTTGCGAACTGAGCTGAGAAAATAAGTGAAACGTATTAAATAGGTGGGGTATGTTTAATTTTATATTTTCCCAAAAAGCAGACTCATTTGGGTTTTTTTAGCGTTTTTTTTTTCTTTTTGGGTCACACCCAGTGATGCTTATAGGTTCCTCCTACCTCTGCACTCAGGAATTTCTCCTTGTGGTGCTCGGAGGGCACCACAAGGGACAGACACGGGGCAGAGCTGCTACTGGCTCTCCCTGTGCCCAGCCTCTCACAAGGCGCCCAGGAGGGATGGCGGGTTCTAGCCCTGGCCCGCCACCCCAGCAGAGCCTTGCAACAAGCCAGACGACCCCCCACTCCATGAGGGCCTCCATTTTCCACATCCGGACTTCTCTCTCGTCAGAAGTCCACCCAGCAGACCAGCCTATCACAGCCCGACTCATCGAGATCCACCCTGATGCAGTCTTTTTAATCCAGCCCAGGTATGCTGATCCAGAGACAGACATGGGGCAGAGCTGCTACTTGCTCTCCCTGTGCCCAGTCGCTCACAAGGCGCCCAGGAGGGATGGCGGGTTCTAGCCCTGACCCGCCACCCCAGCAGAGCCTTGCAACAAGCCAGATGACCCCCCACTCCATGAGGGCCTCCATTTTCCATATCCGGACTTCTCTCGTCAGAAGTCCACCCAGCAGACCAGCCTATCACAGTCCGGTTTGCACGGCAGCAAGTGGCCGCACGGTTCATCAATAAATGCTGGACTTAGAGATGACTACAAGAGTATGCTACCTGCACGGCAGAGCCTGGCAAGCTACCCGTGTTGTATTTGATATGCTAAATGCCACAGGACATATGGAGATGGTACTGCAGCCCTCTCGAGCAAATTGATGATGAACGGGAAGACAGTGATACAGTGGTGCTCGGAGGGACCATATGGGATGCTGGGGATCTAACCCTAGTTGGCCACATGCAAGGCAAACACCCTACCCACTCTGACCCTCTAGAACTTTTTGTAAGTGGTGTGTTTAGAAGGTAGATATGTGAACATTTTACGAAGTAGATGGAATAAGGAATAAGACATTAAAACAGGATAGCATAAATCACTGTGGCAGCATGGGGACTCACTCTCTAGACCTCTAGAATCAAAAAATTTTATATCAAAGATGGTCCACCTCAAGGAGAAGGAGTGGCTAGCTATTCACTTGTTGCTAGGGAAACAGATTCCAAGTTTCTCTAATGCCAGAAGCATGAGAATGCCCTTTGAAGGGAAGTTGTTCCAAGAGAAGTCTGGGTATTTATGCTTATAAACACAAAGACCTGTACAGAGAAGACTTGTGTGGGCTGCAGACAACATCATGATAAAGGTTCCCACTAAAAAGACCTGTTTGAGGGAATGCTGACAAAAAGCAGTAGGGAATTCAGAGATGAGGGTCCAAGGAGAAGACAAGAGAGAAGTTGTGATTTGGAAATTCTAATATATTTAGGTAATATTTGCACTAACCCCTTCAAGATGTTCATGTTCTAAACATCCCTAGATAAAGGCAACCAGGATGCCTCCGTCCCTTACAATTATGAGTGTGTGTCCTATCAGGAATTATTCCTGGAGGTGCTCAGGGGACCATATGGGATGCTAGGGGATCAAACCAGGGTTGGCCACGTGCAAGGCAAATGCCCTCCCGCTGTGCTATTACTCTGGACCCTGGATTGGCGACATATTACAGCAAATAAGGCACTTGCTTTGCATGCAGCCAGCCATAGGTTCTATCTCAGTATACAATATGATTCCCAAAGTCCTGCCAGAAGTGGTTCACAAGCAGGAGTAAGCACTAAGCACTACCAGTGTGGCTGATAAAAGAAAGATGCAATACCCATTACTGTGTCTTCCTGCCAAAGTCCCTCATAAAAACAGCAGCAGGAGAGTCTGTTGGAGAAATATCTCAAGTCATCAAATTAAACATGGGCTTTCTCCAGTCACAGTAGCGTGACTCAAGAAAGAACAAAAAGACTGGGTGCTCTCAGGTTAGAACAATCTGGTTTGGCTTTTGAAATTTTTATTACATATTCTTTTTCATCTATTAAAAGTACTATAAGTGCGACTACTGTTAAAAGATGAAGTTACTGGGATCTGGACAACAAAGGAAGCATTTCTTCTTTGGCAGTAGAGTACCAATATGGCTGATGTAAAACCTGGAGGGAATTCTGAGTTTTGTTGTGTAATCACATTTGCTGTTATACAGTTTGCCTGTGAAAAACCAAGAATCTCCTAGTTAATTAGGAGTGGGGCTTTTTATTTGAAAATAATGCAATAGAACCCTTTTACCTAAGGTAAGCATGCAATAAATGTCAATACATGAGGGAGTTTAAAATGGGGACACTTCATTTAATTGATTGAATTGATTTCCAAGTAACTCTCATAACCACTTCTAAGATTATCTAAATCTTTCAGTTCTGGATGAGTACCGAGGGCAGATTCTTAAGGTGTTCGGGTCTGACTTTGTCTGGGCCTGGTGCTGTTCCCTTCTTTACCCGATGAAATGGCATGTCGGATTTCAGAAGGGAGAATGTTGGGAATGACATATCCACCCTGTGGAATTTGGTATGTGGGCAGGTGGACGTGGCTATCAAAGAGATCTGAGTAGAGTCATGGATAATCTTCTCCATTGCCTTTCTGGAAGATGTGATAGATACATCAGGGCGTCAGAGGGCAGTCATCTTGATCTTATAGTTGGCGAAGGACAGGCGGGTGTTGCGTAATGCTTTTCCCGGCTTCTGCTGCATTTTCCAGTATTTCTGCTCTTCTGTCTTTGAGGTCTTCTTTTATTACTTCTCTGCACTGCTTTGCAAGCTTGGACATTAACATTTGGTCACCTGAGGCTTGCGCCTTGCCAGGTTGGCGAATGAGCTCGAGAGTTTCTGAAGACAGGAGTCCCTTTGGTGTCTTTCTCTCTCTCGGCATTCTTCGCACAATCATGGAGGTGCTGAACCAGTCGGTTGTATTCTTCATCAATGTCGCCAATGATGGTATCTTCCCATGTTGCTGCAATGGTGCCAAAGAGTTCCAGATGGTGGTCATTCTGGGAGTTTTCTTGTTAAACTTTGCAGCCTTTTCTCCCCATTGCGTGAAGTAGGGAGACAGAGGTTAGGTAAGACAGAGAAGGGAACATGTATGAATAAATGTCGAAAGGGCTAATACCAACCTAGAACTGAACATTAAATACAGGTCCAAAAAATGCACATGATGATTTCTAAGTGTATGTAGTACAACCCACAATGTGTAAGAGAAGGAAAATAGAGAGAGGGGAGAGAGAAAAGAGATAAAGAACCTGCCATTTAGGCAGGCTATGGGGAGGGGGGGGGGATTGGGGACATTGGTGGTGGGAAATGGGCACTGGTGGAGGGCTGGGTGCTGAAACACTATGTGACCGAAACCTCTAAATATGAGCAACGTTGTAATTGTATATCTCACGGTGGTATAATAAAATGTTTAATAACAAAAAATAAATAAATAAATGTAAATAAAATAAAATAAATCTTTCAGTTCTGATAAAGCCTAGTCTGAAGATCAATTTTAAAAATAGAAGGAAAGATTTTAATTTGGTTTTTTGTTTTGATTTGATTTTTTGGGGGCCACACCTGACAATGCTTAGTGGTTGCTTCTGGCTCAGCACTCAGGAATTAGTCCTGGTGGTGCCCAAGGGACCATATGAGATGCCTTGGTCACTTTGAAAGCAAGTGCCTTACCTGCTGTACTATGTCTTGGGCCCCTTTATTTTAATTTGAGAAATGGAGTTTGGACCATATCTTGAAGTGCACAAATATTCCTGGCTCTGTGCTCTGGAGTGATCCCCTGCCTGTGCTCAAAAAATTATATGTGGTCCTGGGGAGTGAACCAAGGTAACAGCTAAAGCAGCCACAAGCAGGGTAAGTACCTAACCTCCTGTACTGTCGCTCCTACCCACGATATAATAATTTTTATAATTAGGACAAATTATATAAAGGATGCAGACAGGAGACAGGCTTGTCTACACCCAGGGCTCGGCCTCATGGGCCCTGGATGGTTGATGATCTGACATAGAAAAAGACTGGGCCCCATAGGATGAACCCAGAGTCACAGCAAAGCCTGACAAGCTACCTGTGGTGTATTCGATATATGCCAAAAACAGTTACAATAGTAGACCTCATTCGCAACGAATGGAGATGTTACTGGTGCCCGCTCAAGCAAATCGATGAACAATGGAAAGACAAATGATATAAGTGAAGTGATACAAGTCCTATCTGTCTCCCCCTACCAACAGTCCCCTGAATGGTACTGGGTTAATCTGTGCATCAACTCTTCTCTCTTGATAAAATTCCACTCAATTGGATAAGCCTTAGGATTTTGGCCCTTCCGATTCAGGAGGGCTGTTTTCCTAGCATTTGGTCTTTAAAGACTACATCATTATTAAACAAGAGGTTGTGCCAGTAATTTCCATACAGCTTTCTAAAGAGTAAAGAAGGAAGTTTGGAAATGCAGCTCAGAAGCAGAATACTTGCCTTCAAAGCATACAACCCTGAGTTCTAGTCCTAAACACATACATGTGTGCGTATGCGGGCACGAACAAACACACAAGCACACACGCAAGCACACACACACACACTCATTCTATCATGGACTAAACAAAAAATTTAGGAGAATTTTTTGTTTGGAAAGAAAGATATAAACTTATTTACAAAATAAAAGAAGAAATTTGGGAAAGTTCTATGTTTTTCAAGGCAGGGACCAACAGGATAAGTGGTTTGGAAATGGAGATTTAAGTGGAAGTAAGAAAATCCACATTTTCCTTTGGGTCATCTCTATTTGTCCTCCACCAACCAACTGATGCTCTGGAACAGAGTTTTCCAATTTTTTGGTTATGTTTAATTCCTAGTCGGCAACCTTAAGGTCTTATGTGCCTAAAATTCTACCTTTCAAAGATTGTGAGTAAAGTCTTGGGACATTCTTGACTTGGGGTAGTTCAAAACCTATCTCTGTTTATATTTTATTATATCACCACAAGATGTACAATTACAAAGTGTTCATGATTGGGTTTCAGTCATTCAGTATTCTAGCATCCACCCTTCCATCAGTGCACACTTCCCAGCCCAACACCAATGTGCCCCGATTCTGTCACCACCACCACCCAGCCTGCCTCTTCGGCATCTGTCTCTCTCTCTCTTTTCTCTCTCTGTCTGTCTCTCTCTTGTGCACTGTGGCTCACAATACATACATTTAGGGTTTATCATATATAGCCCTTTACCTATGTTCAATGACCAGTTCTATTCTGGCATTACCTATCACCATTTAGAGTGAGGTTTAGATGGGTCACTTGGTCTTTCAATACCTATACTTTCTCATCTGTGCAGTGGTGATAATACCTACTTCATACATATTGTTTTAAGACTCATGAGGGTTAAGAATAGAATGAGTACTACCATAGCAATTGGATTTTTATTTACCTTCCTTCAGTTCTGGTCATCATCTGTAAGCCATTATCTGAAATAGCATGAAAGGCAAACAGCCCACCTGTTCATCCCTGGGGTCCCAGGCTTGTGGTTCAGAAGCACTAGAGAATCCTTTGTATTCTATCATTCTAGAAAAGCTTTGAAACTTTGAGAATTCCCAGAGATCTGGTTCCTCTTCGATCTTTCAAACTGTATGATGTTGGGTGGCTTATATCACTGCTCAGCATCCAAGAATTGAATACGACCATTTTTACACCTGCTCAATATTTCTATAATTTTACATTTACAAATGTTACATTAATTACAGTATATGGCACTGACTAAAAAGAAGAGGTGATGATAACTTTACCTTCCTAGCAGTGCTAAGAGATCATCCTCAAGTAACATTTCGGTTTTATCAGCCCCTGAGCAGATGACTCTCATACCCTCACCTCTGAACTTCACCTACACTTTCTCCTGCTTGCACATCACCAAAGAGACTAGGAGAAAGACCTCAATCATATGTCACTTCCCAATCCAAATAGGATAATTTTAACTAAACTATAGCCAGCTTAATCTTAACATAGGTAATATTTCAATAAGTAAGGTGAGAGAATAGGAATACAGTCTTTTGATTATAAAATTACAGTCTTCAAGGGTGTACAATGGCACTATAAGAAATAAATAAACTTGAATAATATCTATTGAAACAAAGTACATTTTAAAAATGAAAGCCATCTAGGAAATGACTAAAAGATCCACACTCCTTATTAATGGCTTTATGTTTTTAGAAATTCCACCTTTAGTTTAAGATGTATTTTTTCAATTCACCTCTCACCTTGACCTAGAAAACCATATGCCATGTAGGATGATGTTGATTCCGGCAAATGTGATGAGTCAGAGACATATGGTGTCCCCAAGCTCTGTTTGTTCTTGTACCTGAGGAGATTAGTCACCTGAAGTTCAGAATCAACCTGGATGCCATCTGGCCATTCCCTGGTGCAAGCTGGAGGTGAAAACTCTGCTCTACATACCTTGATAGCCAGGTGAAGCTTGGATAAAGTGGGAACCTCAGGATACAGCCCTGAATTAACACCTAGGTTCATGTCGTATCCACATTTCTCACAGAACAAAAAGAGAACTTCATTCTGCAGAAGGAGCACTACTTCTGGGATGCTGTTTAATGGTTTCTTGTGGTTCCCTTTGTTGCATCTTCTGAATCCTGAGACCTTTCAAGATTGTGATCACTCTCTCCTTTATTGGTCTTCAAGACTGAAAAGCTAGTCAAAATTCTATAGATATTCTGCATTTTAAAATAGCATTTCAGGGGCCGGAGCGATAGCCCAGCAGGTAGGGCGTTTGCCTTGCACACGGCCGGCCTGTGTCGGCCCGGGTTCGATCCCCGGCATCCCATATGGTCCCCCCGAGCACCGCCAGGAGTAATTCCTGAGTGCAGAGCCAGGAGTAACCCCCTGAGCATTGCCGGGTGTGACCCAAAAAAGAAAAAAAAAAAAAAAAGAAACTTATAAAATAATAAAAAATAAATAAATAAATAAAATAGCATTTCATCAATTGAAAGATTCTAGACTTAAGCCCTGTGACCGTTTGCATTTAATCCCTCATCTTGATGTCTTAGCTAATATTTTAATCTCCTAAATCTCCTTTTCTTTTTCTGTTAAATGGAAATTCTCACATTTCTGTTCCCTAGCATAAATTCACCTTAGATAATCTCTACAAAGTACCTGGATTTATTAAGAGATCAATAATACTGCTATTCCCTTCCTATGGAATATCTGGTATTGTTCCCCCTTGCCAGAGATTCTTTAGTTAATAGAAAGCTGTTCTTTCATTTCCCTATAGTCCTCGATGGTCAAAAAAATATTCTCATAATAATCATGTTGATGTGCTATTTCCATATTAGTACAACAGAAGTCATAATGAATGACTTCATTATTATGAAAAACAAAGTTGAAACTTTTGGCTGAAAGAAAGAAGTTATGAAATCACAGTTTTAAATATAGACCAGCATCAGGGCATCTAAATTCTTCTCTTGGGGAATTCGAAAGAACCCTTTGGGGAAGGGGCAGCATTCAAAAAGTTTTTGATCTTCGGAATTGTATGCCCATTTCTTGAATGATTCAACGCCTTCAGAACTGACTAGTTCTCAGCCCACCTCTTTGGAATGAGACTAACTTGACAGTGGATTTCATAACCAATATTTAAGGGAAATTTCTTAATAGAGGATCTTGGATAAGATATTAAAATGTAAGTTCTGAAGTTCTGAATTACTAGACATATCTTCATTGGATTTCTACCAAACTGACAGGTTTTGTTATAGGGGATAAGTTTGTTTCTGAGAAGAGTCATATTGTAATAAAATGAAATATATCATCAGGCTAGAAAGGCAGCTCAATGTGCTCAGTGCATGTCTTACATGGAGGAGTCCAGATTCAATCCAGAGAAATTCATGATCCCTTGAACGCCATAGGAGACCCCAGCACTGAGATTGTAATAACCCCAAACACTGGTAGTTGTAATCCAAGAGCAAAAAAAAAGAAAAGAAATATTTTTGGCTTTAAATAAATCATTTGAGTTATACTATTATTTCATGCACGTTATTCTCACCCTGCAACATCCCTGCCATTTAAATGAAAATTATGACATCTGTCTAACTTCAGAGGAATCAATGAGGGCTGTAAAAGTGGATTTTGTTCACCTATGGTGTTCAAATATATATATTTTCAGGCTTAAGGGACTGACTGTGCAAAAATCAAATTCATTGATTTTTCCAAAGGGCAAGAATAAGCAGGTGGCCCCATTTAAAAAAAGTCTCCCTTATGTTCCTCCAGTAATCTCTATTCTGTGTGCTTAACAGTTGCTCTTCTGAAGACTGAGGAAATAAAACTGTCCTTGAAGGTTCTCCAGTATGGTATATGCAGAGGTATATATAGAGAGCATCTCCCAGAGAACCCAAGTACTTCCTCTTCCCTAAGATCCTATACTTGAGTCTCCATACCATTGAAGGATTGTTGTGACTAGGACAGCTTGCTCACACAAAATGAGAGAGGTCTCAGAGTCCAAAACAACACAAGGGAGGAAGGTGTTGCAATTGGACAAACACAATCTTTCCTCAAACTGGAATCCATGGCCAAATAAACACTAAAGGCCTTCAAAGCAAAATGGGGAGGCTCAAGCTACAGCTAGATGGCTTCTAAGATTAATGGTATCTTCTGAGATGGTCACCTCACTTGTTTTTCCCTGGTTTAGTTTCTGAACTCATTCAAGAGAATAATAAATGTTCTGACACAGTGAACTCTCAGTATGAGTTGGATATTATTAGAGCAAGAATAGAGATAACTAACTTGTTCTAATGATTTAATTAAGAAAAGGAAATTGGAAGGGAAATTTTTGAGATTCAGGAAGATTCCTTTGTCTGAGATTCAGCAGTTTTTTCTGTATTTAGTTTTCAGTGACATCAGGTGGTATGAGATCTGGGGGGGTACTCCTGATTTGGTGTTCATGAGTCGTTCCTGAAAGTGCTAAGGGGATCATCTGCAGTGCCAGGAATAGAACCTGGGATGCTTCTTGCAAAAGTATAAAATAGATTTTCAAAAGCATAAATATCTAAGCTGCTATTATAAAATTTAAAAATGTGCCTGCCGAGGAGACAGATTGCAAGAAGGCAGATGGTAGGGGCCTGTGGTCATTGGTAGCCAGAAGTGTACCCCGACAGTGGTATTGCTGTTGGAACATTGTTTCCTTGATACTCAAGTATGAATAAATATCTATATAATGCTGCCTTAATATTTAGTTTTTTTAAATATTGAAAAGGTAAGAAAATATACCCGAAACTCTTTGGGAAAATAATAGAAGTCATAAAATATAGTTATAGAAAAACACCATGTCTAAGAGCGCCCACACAGCAGACCCTGGCAAGCAACCCTTGTCGTATTGGATATGCCAAAAACAGTAACAATAATAGACCTCGTTCCCGTGACCTAAATGAATGGTTTAAGGCTCTTCATGTTCCTGAAATGAGCAGAGGTCCTTGGGCTATACTATAACGCAACAGAGACAAAAGGAGATGTTACTGACTCCTGTTCGAGCAAATCGATGAACAACAGGAAGACAAGTGACAAATGACAAGGAACACTAGCTAGAAGATGACACATTTCTCTATCTACGAGATGAATTTTGCAAATATTTTCAAAAGCATATCTATGTACATAAAAGTCATCCTGAATCTATATACAAATATTTATCATAAAATTCCTTTAATTTTTCTCTATATTGGAAATGTTTCATTATAAAATGTTGTAACAAAGGGCAAAGTAATAAATCAGTGCCTTAAAGTGCCTGCCTTGCAAACATAGACTCAATCCTTACCCAACACCCAGGAACCAAGTGTATGGTATGTGTGAGCACTTTAGCCAGGAGTGAGACCCCCATGAAGCTCCTGTGTGAGCCCCTCAGACACTCTCTGCAAACATTACAAGTGTGCACACTCTGAACGCAAGCATATGTGTGATAAGGCACTACTGCAACAGTAAAAACAACAAAAGTAAAGGCAGAGGGAGAAAATTTTAAAGGAAAAAGGTATCTTGTTTGCATCATCGCACATGTTCTGAAGTAATGAATTTAGAATCTTAGTTTTGGGAAGAAAATAAGAAAAGAGACAATGTGGCAGAATTATGAAAAAGCAAACAAAATTTATAAGCTAAGTATGTTAAAGTGCAGAGATGGGAATTACTGTCTTGATAATAATAGTATAGCATTATCAAAAATGCTTGAATTTATTATGACATATTACCTTGAGAAAAAGCATTATACCCATGAAAGCAATACATAAGAAGTGAGGTTGGAAAGGATCTGCAAGAGGGAAATTTGGGACACTGATGGTGATAAATGTGCACTGGTGAAGGGATTGATCTTAGAACATTGTATGACTGAACTCAATCATGAACATTTCTTGTTAATGGTGTGGGGGATGCTCTAAGCGTGTTACTGGGCCCCCACACTCAAAACACAAAAAGACACCTATTCTTAGTTACATGGCTTGATAGTTCTGTGCTCTTTGGTCTAGTTGAGTTGGGTTTGGGGGTTGGGGACTTCTATACCCTCAGACCTTTCGGTTATCTCCCTGTACTCTTATACATTTTTTGATGTGATCACACTGCATATACTTTAAAAATAAATGTAATTGCTATTTTATTTATGCAATCGATTTTGAGAAAATAAAAGTGTGATTTTTATAACTAGGTTCCTTGACTTGGCATTGCTGGCAAGAATAACTGCTTTGAAAGAAGACCTTGTTAGGTTGCCAAATACATTGTTCAATTGTAACCACAGTAATGATTTAAAAACAATAGTTGCCAGGTTAAGGGAGCCCCAAAGTGGCAGCCCTCTCCAGGCCTGGTTCAAGTCCATTCATTGTTGCTTCTGCTGCTTCTGCAGGTGCCCAAGTCTATAAGCTTTGAAGTTAGGTTCCCAGATCCTGTTTTCTCAGAGCGTGACATTTATGTTGGAGACCACACTGTGGGTGGGAGGAGATATTGAGATGTACCAAAGTAAAATGGTCTCCAAAACTAGAGACTACAGGTTGAAAGCTGATTGTTACATATCTAAAAATCAGTATAGGTTAGATATTTACATTAAAAAAATGAATCCAGGCTTCAGTTCCCAGTCTTTGGGGAAACAAACATCTCTGCCTCTACTTAAATTGCTTTTCACAACAGCCATAATTGCCCTTTGTGTTGAACCAGCAAGAGTCAAGGTCACATCACTGAAGATCACATCTAAAGCTCTGGTTTCCTGATCAAGGCTGGGCAAAACTGAGAGTTCATGATTCCACAGAGCAGAGTTTGTTGTGAACTCCATCAGGATTGCAGGCCTGGAATTCTGCCTATGCCTACTCCCAGTTTGCGAGTAGTTTCAAATTTCCATACTCTGCTCTAATCAACTTGCAGAAAGATTTTAGTGTTCTTTTTTTTTGGAGAGCTTAGTTATTTTCCAGAGCATTTCTACAGTGATTTAGGAACAATATTTCTTAAATATTGTTTCTATATGCCAGAAACTGAGATGTAAGTGTCAATAAGAAATATTCTAGCCTTCAAGGAAACTACAGGACAGACTGTTCAATAAATAATAATTATATTTATTGAACCTTACTACTATTCTATGGACTCTGCTGTATCCTCTATGGACATAAACAAAGTCAGTCTACTTAATCCCCAACTGCTCAAAAACGGGGGCGGTTATTATCAATTGCACTTTATGCCAAAGAAAACTAAGACAAAGTAGCAAGTACATCTAGATCAAGAACTAGGCATCTAACCCCCAAAAACCTTCTACTGCACATACACAAACACACAGAGATTGATTGCCTCTTAGATGGAAGCAGAGAGGCAAAGGAATTCTTCCAAATGTTTTGAAAATTTTCTACCTTGGTTTGGGATGTTCAGCATTTCCAAAATTGAGCACTACAAAAAAATTATTTATTAAGTTTAAAACCTAAACAGACACCTTTTCTTCTTCTTCTTCTTCTTCTTCTTCTTCTTCTTCTTCTTCTTCTTCTTCTTCTTCTTCTTCTTCTTCTTCTTCTTCTTCTTCTTCTTCTTCTTCTTCTTCTTCTTCTTCTTCTCCTTCTCCTTCTTCTCCTTCTCCTTCTCCTTCTCCTCCTTCTCCTTCTCCTTCTCCTCCTCCTCTTCCTCTTCTCCTTCTCCTCCTGCTCATCCTCCTCCTCCTTCTTCTTCTACTACTTCTTCTTCTCCTTCTCCTTCTTCTCCTTCTGCTCCTCCTCCTCCTCCTTCTTCTTCTTCATTTTTCTTCTTCTCCTCCTCCTTCTCATTCTCCTCCTCCTCCTTCTCCTCCTCCTCTCTTCTTTCCCTCTCCTTCTCCTCCTCCTCCTTCTCCTTCTCCTCCTCCTCCTCCCTCTCCTCCTCCTCCCTCTCCTCCCTCTCCGTCTCCTCCTCCTCCTCTCCTCCTTCTCCCTCTCCTTCTTCTCCTCCTTCTCCTTCTCCTTCTCCTTCTTCTTCTCCTCCTCCTTCTCCTTCTCTTTCTCCTTCTCCTTCTGCTCATCCTCCTCCTCTGTCTTCTTCTTCATTTTCTTCTTCTCCTTCTCCTTCTTCTCCTTCTCCTCCTCCTTCTCCTCCTCCTCCTCTCTTGCTCCTTCTCCTCCTCCTCCTCCTCTCCTTCTACTTCTCCTTATCCTCCTTATCCTTCTCCTTATCCTCCTCCTTCTCCTCATCCTCTCCTTCTCCTTCTCCTCTCCTTCTCCTTCTCTTTATCCTCCTCCTTCTTCTCCTCCTTCTCCTCCTCCTCCTTCTCCTCCTCCTCCTCCTTCTCCTCCTCCTCATTCTTCGTCTCCTCCTCCTCTTCTCCTTCTCCTTCTCCTTCTTCTCCTCCTTCTCCTTCTCCTTCTCCTTTCCCTTCTTCTCCTCTTCCTCCTCTTTCTCTCCTCTTTCTCCTCCCTCATCCTCCTCCTCTTTCTTCCTCCTCCTCCTTCTCCTTCTCCTCCTCCTTCTTCCTTCTTCCTTCTTCTTCCTTCTTCTTCATCTTCTTTATCATCTTCTTCTGTCTATCTCTATCTCTCTCCTCTCTCTCTCCCAACTACCCCTCTTCCCTGTGGCACTCAGATCTTTCTCTGGGCTCTGAACTCAGAGATTACTCCTGGTGGTGCCCAGGGAACATACATATGTGGTGTCAGGGAAGAAATCTGAATAAGTAACTTAAGCCTTGTACTGTCTCTCTCACCCCATAATAGTCTCATAATTATAGTATTTTTCTATAGCATGTCTTGAAGTTATTTTTCTGTTTCTGATGGTTTTTATGAATTGTCTTGCTTCTTTTCTTTATAAGTCTAGTTAAAAGTTAGAGACCTTCTCTGCTTTGTCTTTTAGTTGTCGTCAGTAGAAAACTTGCCACTGGGGCAGGGTTAAGGGGGTTTGGATAAGTTAGGGAAGGGAACACAAGATGGAGGTGAAAGTGCCTGTCCTAGAGGTAGAATGGAAGGGTGGGCATTAGAAAACTGGGGACATTGATGGAGGAAAATGAACGCTTGTGAAGGGATTGGTGGTGGAACAGTGCACACCTAAAACTTAATAATCAATAATTTTGTGACTCTCTAATTAACTGTGATAAAATTTAAAGAAGTAGCCCTTAGTTTAATTGACTTCTTGTAAATTTTATTTATTTTACTTATTTTCATTCTGATTTTCATTAGATTTTTTTCCTAGAATTTATAGCTTTTCCTTTTTGTTTTTTGTTTTTTATCCCTGTTGATTTAGGTATAAAGTTAAATTATTTATTTGTAGATTTTCTTACTTCTTTTTAAAATCCCATAATACAATTAAAATTGCTTCTAATACTACTTTTGCTACATTTTATGAGTTCCAGTAACTTGTGTTTTTATTTCTCGTTTGCTTCAATATTTTTAATTTTATATTTTGACTTGTGACCCCAATGGCTTTTGAGAAGTATATTGTTCATATGACGTTTAATCATATATGATTAATATGATTAACTAGATTATCTTAATCTCCATATGATTTTTAATTTTATAATTTGTTAATAATTTGAAAGTATTTTGATTAGAAAAAACGCTTGGGAACCCTGCCCACATGCTTCTGCCATTTAATGACAACCCTAAGCCCCATGCCTGGATCCCATGGCTCCCACTCAATTGTACCCAATCACAGCCCACACATGTTCCACTCCCTACTTTAGCCTCAGACACCTGTACTCCTCATGCATCATACATATTTTCCCCCAAAGTTTTTAAATTCTTGCTGAATCCCCTGCCATTTCCAATTCCCATTCAGTTAGTGATTACGTACTAAACCCACCGTTACCAGGCCCACTGAAAAGTCCACGTGAGGTAGAAATGGCTGCTCATACTTAGTGGTCATAAGTATGATTGGAAAACTGCTCAGACCATCTGGAACTTAGAATTTTACTCTAGCAATCACAACATAACGGGAGTAATGAGAAAACAAAGGAATTTTCTTACTCAATAGACAGGGACAGTCCTGGGTAAGTCCTCAGGTGCATCAGAAGTTGCAGTGCTGATCAAAGATGACTTAAAACCAACAGTCCTTTTGGGGGCCTGAGCATAATACAGTGGGTAGGACATTTTTCTTGCATTTAGCAGACCCAGGTTCAATCCCTGGCATCCCACATGGTCCCTCGAGACCCATCAAGAGACTTCCTGAGTGTAGAGCAAAGAGTAAGTTCTGAGCATTCCAGAGGGTGACCAAAACAGACAAACAAAAAAGAGAACAGTCTTTTCAATGTTCAATGCACATATTAGGGCACAACTCAAACATAGAAATTGCATAAACTACCTTTCAGACCACAAGGTCATGAAAGTAGAAATTAATCACAGAGAGAAGATGGGGAACATTTCCAACATTTAGATGCTGAGCAAAACACTACTGAAAAATAAGGGGAAATCAAGTAAGAAGTAAAAAGGATTCCTTGAAATTAATGAATATGAAGACAAGAGCTACAAAAATCTATGGGACAGAACAAAAGCTGTGCTAAGGGAAAAATTCATAGCTATGCAGACCTATATTAAGGAAGAAGAAAATGCCCAAATCAAAAACCTAAACACACACCTCAAAAATCTGGAGAAGAAACAACAGACATATCAAGAGAAACAACTAATAGTGGAAGGGAGCAAATAATGAAAACTAGAGCAGCAATTAACAACATAGAAACAAATAAAGCAATTCAAAAAAATCAATGAAACCAGGACCTGGTTCTTCAAAATATAAAGACAGATTAAACTTTATCTATACTCACAAGGAAAAAGTGAGAAAAAAATGTTCAAATAAATTGGATCAGAGATGAAAGTGGAGAAATCGCAACAGATCCTTTTTGAAACTCAAACTATAATGAGAGGAAATGCACATATTCTTAACATCTTGGAATCTCTAAAAGCAAAAGGGGAGGAAGTAGAAAACCTAAACAGGCCAATTATAACTAAGGAAATTTAAACAGTAACCAAGAATCTCCCCAAGAACAAAAGTTTGAGTCAAGACGGGTTCACTGATGAATTAATTCTATCAAGGCTTCAAGATTTACTGTCTATGCTCCTTAAGCTCTTCCAAAATATCAAAGACATGGGAATGCTTCCTAATACCTTCTATGAAGTTAACATTGCACTAATACCCAAAGCCAACAGAGACACTTACAGAAAAGAAACTTTCAGATCAATCAACCTGATGAATATTGGAGCAAAAATCCTTAACAAAATCTTTAATCAAATACAACACCACATATCAAAAATATCATACAACCTAATCAAGTGGTATTCATCCCAGGTATGCAAGAAGGGTTCAATATACACAAATCAATTAACATAACACACCATATTGATCACTTGTTCACTTGACATCCCATTATTCATTGATTTGCATGAGCCAGAGCCAGTAACATTTCCATTTGTCCCTATCATGTGCCAGAGTAGCCCGATGGCATCTGCTTGTTCCACAAATACAAAGAGCCTCATTCAGGGTCTTGACAAAGAAGTCTGACCATCTTGTAGGTGAATGACCACTTAATTTGCTGACATCCCGTGGGATCCAGTCGGTAATGACTCTAGTTCAGCGGCCGTCTCCAAGTTGCATTATATGTTCAGCCCATCTGATTTTCGACGCCTTGGCAAATGAGACAGCATCCCCGACTCTTGATAGTCAATGGAGGTTGTAATTCTGAATTCCTTCTCTCATTTGAGTGAGGCATGATATTCCAAGCATAGCTCTTTTGATTCCTCTTTGGGAGACCCGAATAGCATTCCCTTCCTGCCTTCATAGGGCCCAAGTATCTGAGCCATATGTTAATGCAGGGAGAACAATGGAGTCAAAGAGATGTGCCTAGACCCAGCCATACCACTCCTGGGAATCTACTCTGGGAAACCAAAAATACGCAGCGGAAACACCATCCCTACTTTTATGTTCATAGCAGCATTATTCACAATAGCCAGAATCTGGAAGCAACCAGAGTGCCCGAAAATCCATGACTGGATAAAGAAGCTTTGGTACATCTACACAATGGAATACTATGCAGCTGTTAGGAAAAATGAAGTTATAAAATTTGCCTATAAATGGATGGACATGGAGAAGATTATGTTGAGCGAAATTAGCCAGAAGGAGAGAGACAGATACAGAATGACTGCATTTATTTGCATGGCATAAATATATATGTACATATTATGATACCAATATCCAAGGTCAAGTGAAGCATATATCGGGAGGTCTTGTCAAAGGTGGAAATTATCACAAACGTGTGGGAGTCACAGTTTAGGAAAGACAGAAAATGGAACAGGGTGCTAATAATAGTCGAGGGTACTAATGCCAACTTAGAACTGAGCATTAAATAGAGGCAAAAGGATTCACATGACAGCCTTTTAATGTATGTTCTGTAATCCATAGTCTGGAAGGGAAGGAAAAGAGAAAGAGAGAGAAAGGGAAAGAAATAAAGAACCTGCCATGGAGCAGGGCTGGGGGAAGGGGGAGGGAACCGGGGATGTTGTTGGTGGGAGATGGGCACTGGTGGAAGGACGGGTGCTGAAACACTGTATGACCAAAACCCAAACATGAACTTTTTAATTGTAAAAAAAAAAAGAGAGATGTGCCTAGAGCCAGAGGTTCTTTGTCCTTTTAGCTATTTCTTTGATGCCCTTAAAGGCGTTCCATGCCACTTTCTTTCTCCTGCACACCTCTGGTGTTAACTCATCAACACACCATATTAATAATCCAACATATTAATAAAAGAAAAATTAAAATAGTATCATATCAATTGATGCAAAGAAAGCTTTTGACCAGATACAACATCCATTCATTATAAAAAATAGGGAAATGGATGGACATGGAGAAATGTTGAGTGAAATTAGTCAGAAGGAAAGAGACAGATATAGAATGACTGCATTTATTTGCATGACATAAATATATATATATATACATATTATGATACCAAAATCCATTGTCAGGCTAAACGTTGATCAGAAGGTATTACCAAATGTGGAAATTACCACAAAAAGTGTGAGAGTCAGAGGTTAGGTAAGACAGAGAAAGGAACATGTATGAATAAATGCTGAAAGGGCTAATACCAACCTAGAATTGAGCATTGATACAGGCGAAACTTGCACATGATGGCCTCTAAGTGTATGTATTGCAATCCGCAATGTGTAAGAGAGGGAAGAGAGAGAAATGGAGAAAGAGAGAAAAGAGATAAAGAACCTGCCGTAGAGGCAGGCTATGTGAGGGGAGGGAATTGGGGACATTGGTGGTGGGGAAATGGGCACTGGTGGAAGGATGGGTGCTGGAACACTATGTGACTGAAACCCCCAAACATGAACAACGTTGTAATTGTATATCTCATGGTGGTATAATAAAATATTCATAAAATATAGGGGTGAAAGGAAATTTCCTAAAGATAATAATGGCCACCTATAACAAGTCTAAAACCAGTATCATACTTACTGGCTTTAGACTGAAAGAATTCCTTCTGAAATCAGGTAGAAGTCGGAATGTCTACTCTTTCCACATCTATTCAAACATAGTGTTAAAAATCCTGGCTACAACAATCAGGAAAGAAACACAAAGCAAATGGATCCAACCTAGAAAAGAAGAACCCAAACTATCCTGTTTTCAGATGACATTAAGGTATACATAGATAACACTAAAGAGTCCTCAAATAAGCTCCTCAAAACAATAAACCAATACAGCAAAGTGGCTGACTGCAAAGTAACACACAAAATCACCAACATTCTTATATACAAAGAATGATGCAGAAGATAAAGCAACAAAGGTGTCTATCCCATTTAAAAATAGTATCTGTCTGACAAGTCCTCCTCATTCATGCTTTTGCCTGTCCTTGGATATTAGTATCATACTATATTTTTTTATATCCCACAAATGAATGCAGTCATTATATATCTGATATGCTCGCATACAAAGGGGCAGAGCTGCTACCAGCTCTCCCTCTGCCCAGCTGATCACGAGGTGCCCGGGAGGGAAGGCAGGTTCTAGCCCTGGTCTGCCACCCAGCAGAGCCTCGCAAGAACCCAGAGGACCCCCTACTCCATGAGGGCCGCCATTTTCCACATTTGGACTCCCCATCTCGTCAGAACTCCACCCAACAGAAGAGCTGATCCACAGCCCGGCTCATCGAGATCCACCCTGCAGCAGTCTTTTTCAAGCCCAGCCCAGAGACTCGCAAGAAGCCAGACAACCCCCACCCCTTCAGGGCTGCCATTTTCCACAGCAGGACTCCCATCTCATCAGAACTCCACACAGCAGAAGAGTTGATTGAAGCCCGGCTCATAGAGACCCACCCTGCAGCAGTCTTTTTCAAGCCCAGCCCAGGTATGCTGATCCAGAGACTCACATACATACATGAGGCAGAGCTGCTACCTCCCTGCACCCAGCTGATCACAAGGCACCCAGGAGGGAAGGCAGGTTCTAGCCCTGGCCCGCCACCCCAGCAAAGACTCGCAAGAAGCCAGAGGACCCCCCACCACTCCATGATGGCTGCCACTTTCCACATACAGACTCCTCTCACGTCAGAACTCCACCCAGCAGAAGAGCTGATCACAGTCTGGCCACGTGGTTTATCAATAAATTCTCAAGATCAGAGGTGACTACAAGAGTATCCCACTTGCACAGCAGAGTCTGGCAAGGTATCCATGTCGTATTTGATATGCCAAACACCAGTAACAATTATACACCTTATTCCCATGACCTGATGGAATGGTTTGAGGCTCTTTATGTTCCTGGAGCAAGCAGATGCCTTTGGGCTCTACTAGCATGAGACAGGACATATGGAGATGTTACTGGTGCCCACTCAAGCAAATCAGTGGTGAACGGGAAGACAAGTGAAGTGATACATTCTATATCTGTCTTTTTTCCCTCCAGCTGATTTCAACCAACATGATTCTCTCCATGTCCATCCATTTATAGGCAAATTTCATAATGCCGGTCTTCCTAACAGCTGCATAATATTCCATTGTGTAGATGTACACACAGTTTCTTTATACCTCTTCTGTTCTTAGGCACTCATGTTGTTTCCAGATTCTGGCTATTTTGTATAGTGCTACTATGAACAAAAAAGTACATATGGTGTTTCTGTTGAGAGTTGGGAGGGAATCAGGGGACATTGGTGCTAGGAAATATATACTGGTGGAGGGAATGTGTGCAGGAACACTGTGTGACTGAAATCTAATCATGAACAGTTTTGTAATTGTATATCTCACAGTGGTATAATAAAATAAAAAATAGTATCCGAAAACAACAAGTATATAGGAGTCAGCTTAAGAAAATATGTGGGAGAGATGTACTATGTTAACTTAAATCATTTTAAAAAGATAAAAAGGAAGACCTTAGGAGTTTGGAAACTTCCATGCTCTTCGATAGGATGAATCAATAGTATTGAAATGACTATCATAACGTAAGCTATGATATAGATTCAATGCAATCACCATTAAAATTCAGACAACAGTCTTCTAAGATCTAGAAAAAGTAATAATAAAGTTTACATAGAATCATAAAAGACCACAGATAACCAGATAGCTGAAAAATAAGAAATTGAGATATATTTCATTACCTAATTTGAAACTGTACAGACCACCTAATCAATGACTCAGAATCAAATACCCTATTTGATTCTGGCAAAACCCCATATATATGAGTGGTTAATTTTCGATAAAGGAACTGAGAACATGAAATGGAATAAAGATACTCTCTTCAACAAACACTGCTAGAAAAAAATGGGTAACTGCATATAGGAAACTAAAACTAGATCCATATCTTACACCACACACAACAGTTAATTTGAAGTCTACCAAAGCCTTGAGAAACAACCAGAAAATATTAAGTACATTGATAAAAACATAGGTGAAACTACTCCAAGATTTAGACTTCAAAGATGTCTTTGATGATCTGATACAATTGGCAAATCCAATAAAATCAAAACTAAGCAAGTGGGCCTATATAAAGTTAAAGTTTCTGCATGGAAAAATAAACAAGGAGTTAAAAACTAAATTACAGATAACTGAATGGGGAAAAAATATTTGCATTAAACACATCAAATAAAGGTTTGATATACAAGATATGTATTCACAGAGATCAAAAAAGAAGCTCCAAAACCCTATCAACAAATTGGGAGGGGAAATAAATTGACACTTCTCAGAGGAAGATAGGCAGATAGCCAATCAGCACATGAAAAAATGCTGAGTATTACTTATTATCAGAGAAATTCAAATCAAGGTGACAATAAGATACTATCTCACATCAGTGAGAAACAGTAGGAAAAAATCTGTTGGTGGGGATATGGTGAAAAAAAGGACTTTTATCTACTGCTGGTGGGAATGTTGTCTGGTACAACCTTTGTGGGAAAACAGTATGGTGAGTTCCCAGTAAAATTAGAATTAAGCTACAACATGACCCAGCAACTCAACTTTGGGCATCTATATAGAGGACATAAAGATACTCTCTCAAAAGAACATATAAACACATTGTTCATTGCTGCACTCAGTACAATACCTAAGATATGGAATTATCCTGGGTGCCCAAAAACAGATGAGTGGATTATACAGATGTGATATATGTACCACTGTATCACCTTATCACTGTCTTCCCATAGATCATTGATTTACTTGAGCAGACACCAGTTACACCTCAATACGTCCTGTCACATGCAAGATAGCTCGAGGGCATCTGCCCACTCCAGGAACATAAAAAGCCTCAAACCATTCCATCAAGTCATGGGAATGAGGTCGATAATTGTTACTGGTATTTGGCATGTCAAATACGACACGGGTAGCTTTCCAGGCTCTGCCATGCAGGTGGAATTCTCTTGTAGTCACCTCAAAACTCGAGCATAAATTGATGAACCACGCGGTGATACATGTACAAAATGCAATACTACACAGCTTCAAAAATGATAAAACAATGCAATTTGCAGCATTGTGGTTGGAACTGGAAGATATTATGTTTAGTGAAGTCAGAACAAGAAAGTCAAACACAAAATAATCTCACTTATCTGTGGGAGATAGATACTGGATGAGGAAATATATAGTAGCGAAAGGGAAGTGGGGTTAAAGGATTATCCTTAACCCCAGCTTTTAGAGAGAAGACAGACAGAAAAGGAAAGAAATCCAGAAGAAAACAATAAATAGTGGGTTTGCATGTATCCTGGCTGAAGATACATCGGTGATATGAACGAGGGGGTATAACAATATACCCAAAGCACAGAATCATAAGAAATGAAAATATTAAATCTAAAGTGAAGACAGCAGGGGCCGGAGCAATAGCACAGCTGGGAGGGCATTTCCTTTGCATGTGGACGACCTGGGTTCAATCCCCAGCATCCCATATGGTCCCCCAAGCACCGCCAGGAGTAATTCCTGAGTGCAGAGCCAGGGAGTAACTCCTGAGCATCACCAGGTGTGACTCAAAAAAAAAAAAAAAGTGAAGACAGTCTTTTTTTTTTTTTTTTTTTGGTCACACACCCGGCAATGCTCAGGGGTTTCTCCTGGCTCTGCACTCAGGCATCACTCAGGGACCATATGGGTGCCGGGGATTGAACCTGGGCCAGCATGGGCAGGCCACGTGCAAGGCAAACGCCCTACCGCTGGGCTATCACTCAGACCCCAAAGACAGTCTTTTTCAAGCCCAGCCCAGGTATGCCTGATCCAGAGACTCACATACACGGGGCAGAGCTGCTACCAGCTCTCCCTGTGCCCAGCTGATCACGAGGCACCTGGAAAGAATGGCGGGTTCTAGCCCTGGCCCACCATCAGAGCAGAGCTTCACAAGAAATCAGTGGAACCCCCACACCATGAGAGCTGCCACTTTCCACATCCAGACTCACTCCCCACTGGTCAGAGCTCCACCCAGCAGAAGAGCTGATCATAAGGCTGACTCATGCGGCTGCTTTGTGGCCAAGGTGTTCATCAACAAATGCACAAGATTAGAGGCAACTACAAGAGTATCCCACCAGCATGGCAGAGCCTGGCAAGCTACCCATGTCGTATTTGATATGCCAAATATCAGTAACCATTATAGACCTCATTCTCATGACCTGATGGAATGGTTTGAGGCTCTTTATGTTCCTGGAGCGAGCAGATGCCCTTGGGCTACACTACCATGTGATAGGACATATGGAGATGTTACTGGTGCCTGCTCCTGCTCGAGCAAATCGATGAACAACAGGAAGATAAATGATACAAATGAAGTGAAAGTGGAAAACTGAAACTTTGTAATGTGTTTGTCAAGTTGACTAGTGAGGGTGGAGTGGGGGGTTGGGATAGGACGGGGATTTGGAACACTGGTAGAAGGAAGACTATACTGGTGAAACAACTAGTGTTGAATTATTTCTGCCTGAAATATAACTAACAGTAACTTTGTAAATCATGGCTTTTTAGTAATTATTTTTATTAATACTACATTGAAAAAAAAATTAATTTTAAAAGAAAATTAAATATCTGTAACCTGAATATTTCTTTATTTCTTGGAATGCAAAGATCAAAATCTTAAGGAGCAGAATTCAGCAAAATACATCAAAAGGTTTATAGGTTATGACAAAATAAGATAAGTGTCAAGGATGTAGGATTTTTCAATATAAGCAAATCAATTCATATAATACACTACATCAACAAAAGGAAAGACAACAAAAAGGAAAGACTCACTTTCATTAAAAACTATCAGCAAAATGGGAATAGAAGGAACATAGTTCAAGATAGTAACGGCATTTACAATAAATCCACAGCTCAAATTATATTTGATAAGGGCCTGCATCATATAGAATATTTGCTTTGTACATATCTAACCCCTGCACAGGGATCCTTGGCATCCCATATATTTCCCCCAAGCACAACCAATAGCAACACCTGAGCACAGAGCCAGGAGTAATCACTGAGCACCACGTTGTGTGGCCCCAAAATAATAAACTTTACTCAATGGTGTGAAAATAAAGGCCTTCCCTCTGATATTAGACACAAGGCAAGGACGAATGTTTTCACCTTTATGCAGTATGGTCTCAAAATCCTCTGCATAGCAACTAGGCAAGAGATGGGACCCAATCAATGGGACCCAAATTGAAAAAAGTATTGACTAACTATCACTCTTTGCAGATGTCATAATAACATACAAAAATATTCTAATGATTCACTAAAAACTGTTAGAAAATAAATCAGTGTAGCAGAGAAGTAGTATACAAAATCAATACACAAAAATGATATTTTATATAAAAATTATCTATAAGAGAAAGATATTAGAAAGTTATCCTTTAAAAGTGTCAAAAATAAAAATGCCTAGTAATCTGATTAACAAAAGATATAAAAGACTTAAGCATTGAAAACTATGAATCACTATCATAGTAAATAGAAGAGGACACCAGGAAATGTGAAACTATTTTGTTTGTGGTAAGTAAAATTAACATTGTTAAGATGATTCTTCTCAGAGTTAGTGTAATGCCCATCAATATTCCAGTAACATTCCTCAAATAATTAGAACAAACCCTGTAAAATGTATATAGAATCATGAAACACCAATAAAAACCAAAGAGAGAGAGATGATAGATGATAGATGATAGATAGATGATAGATAGATGACAGATAGATAGATGACAAGATGACATATAGATAGATGACAGATAGATAGATGATAGATAGACAAACAGACAGACAGAGAGAGAGACAGAAAGAAAGACAGACAGACAGACAGACAGACAGACCGATAGGCCGATAGACCAATAGAACCGGTAGACCGATGGGCCGATAGACCGATAGACAGACAGACAGACAGACAGTCAGTCAGACAGACAGACAGATAGACAGACGGATAGACAACAGATAGATGGATAGACGGACAGGCGGACAGGCGGACAGGCGAACAGATGGACAGGCGGACAGATGAACAGGCGGACAGACAGACAGTCAGGCGGGCAGGTGGGCAGGCAGACAGACGGACAGAAGGACAGGCAGGCAGGCAGGCAGACAGACAGAGAGACAGACAGACAGATAGACAGACAGATAGACAGACAGATAGACAGATTATCCTCAAATAATTAGAACAAACCAGATAGACAGACAGACAGACAGACAGACAGACAAATAGATAGATAGATAGATAGATAGATAGATAGATAGATAGATAGATAGATAGATAGATAGATAGATAGATAGATAGATAGATAGATAGATAGATAGATAGATAGATAGATAGATAGATAGATAGATAGATAGATAGATAGATAGATAGATAGACGAGACAGACAGACAGACAGACAGACAGACAGACTGACTGGCGGACCGATGAAGACGGATGAACGGGACGGACGGGACGGATGGAAGGAAGGGCGGACGGATGGACCGATGGAAGGATGGATGGATGGATGGATGGATGGATGGATGGATGGATGGATGGATGGATGGATGGATGATGGATGGAAGATGGATGGATGGATGATGGATGGATGGATGGATGGTGGGAGGGAGGGAGGAGGGAAAGGAGGGATGGGGAGATGGAGGGATGGATAGAGAGGTAGAGAGAGATGGAGAGAGATAGAGAGATAGATAGAGAGATAGAGATATAGATGGAGAGATAGGGAGAGTTAGAGAGAGATAGAGAGAGATATAGAGATAAATAGATAGAGAGAGATAGAGAGAAATAGAGAGATAGAGAGAGATAGAGAGATAGATAGAGAGATAGATGGAGAGATAGATAGAGAGAGATAGATTGAAAGCTAAATAGAGAGATAGAGATAGAGAGATAGATAAATGGATAGGTGGATAGATGGGTGGATGGATGGGTGGATGGGTGGGTGGGCGGGTGGATGGGTGGATGGGCGGATGGGTAGGTGGGTAGGTGGGTAGGTATGTAGGTAGCTGGTAGGTAGGTTGGTAGAGAGAGAGATGAGAGGTATCAATGATCACTTCCTTGTAGAATGGTGAGGTCCTGGTGGTGAATCCGTAATACAGCTCATGAAGGATCTTGATGTATTGGGTTTGAACACCGTGTTTGACGAGGGCTTCGATGACCGCTTCAGTCTCCACAGAATCAAAGGCTTTCTTTAAATCAATAAACGTGAGACAGAGTGGCATCTTGTACTCCCTACAAACCTCAATGAGTTTGATTACCATGTGGATATGGCCCATTGTGCTGAATCCTTTTCGGAAGCCAGCTTGCTCACATGGTTGCCCTTCATCTAGTGTTCTGCCAATCCTGTTCAGGATGACTCCTGTAAACAGCTTGTAGATGACGGACAACAGGCAGATGGGGTGATAGTTGCCAATGTCATGAATGTCTCCCTTCTTGAACAGTAGAACTGTCCTGCTGGTTTTCCATTGGGAGGATACCTTGCATTCGGACAAGTAGCATTTGAAGAGCCGAGCTAGTGTATTGATGAGTAACGACGGCAGATTCTTCAGGTGTTCGGCTATGACTTTGTCTGGGCCTGGTGCTGTTCCCTTCTTTACCGATGAGATGGCATGTCGGATTTCAGAAGGGAGAACGTTGGGAATGACATATCCATCCTGTGGAATTTGGTATGTGGGCAGGTGGATGTGGCTATCAAAGAGATCTGAGTAGAAGTCATGGATAATCTTCTCCATTGTCTTTCTGGAAGATGTGATAGATCCATCAGGGCGTCGGAGGGCAGTCTTCTTGGTCTTATAGTTGGCACAGGAGAGGCAGGTGGTGCGAATGCTTTTCCCAGCTTCTGCTGCATCTTCCAGTATTTCTGCTTTTCCCAGCTTCTGCTGCATCTTCCAGTATTTCTGCTTTTCTGTCTTTGAGTTCTTTTATTACTTCTCTGCACCGCTTTGCAAGCTTGGATGTTAGCATTTGGTCGCCTGAGGCTCGGCGCCTTGCCAAGTTGGCGAATGAGCTCGAGAGTTTCTGAAGACAGGCGTCCTTTTGTGGCTTTCTCTCTCTCAGCATTCTTTGCACAATCATGGAGGTGCTGAACCAGTCGGTTGTATTCTTCATCGATGTCATCAATGATGGTATCTTCCCATGTTGCTGCAATGGTGCCAGAGTTCCCAGTTGGTGGTAATTCTGGGATTTCTCTTCTTAAACTTTGCAGCCTTTTCTCCCCATTGCGTGACATAGAATTTTGCATGAAGGAGATGGTGGTCTGACCCTGTTTGGAATTTGGGGATGACAGCAACATTGGTCAGACAAAACTGTCGACCGGTCAGTTTACACATATGACATTTAATACTCAGAAACCTTGTGGATAAGGTTCAATTAGCCCCATTTATGGATGAGGAAATGGAAGCACTAAAATATCAGATGTCTCACCTAATTGTTCTGTAACTAAAGCAGAGTAAAATGGAGATTTAAACCCAGTCTGTGTGTCTATATGTATGTCAAAACTTTAGTAGTTTGTGACTCTGGGATAGAGGAGGCTCATTTTCCCTGTTCACTCAGTACGATTGAGAAGAAATTCATAAACAAAATAGAAAGCTCTAAATACTTTACATAGATGGTATGCAGGTGACTGCAGGAAACATAATCACTGCCATGATTTTATCTCAGTTTTTTGTATTCATTCAGAAAGACTGTAGGTGTTTAATAACTAATTGTACGGAGTTATTATTTTAAATAGCCATGAATTACAAAATTATTCACAATTCGCCATACAATGTAAACATCACCCTAATAGAGTTCCCTATATTCTCTCTCACCCACTACCCCCACACTCCATCCCCAGCATAACAACTTGACAGGCACTTTACAAATTTCTAGTGGTTTTAGCTTAGCTCATGTTTTCAGTTCCTTGAGATTATATTTTATGTTTAGATAGATAGAGATAGAGATAGAAATAGATTTAAATATAGAGATAGAGATAGAGATATAGATAGAGATAGGGATAGAGATAGAGATAGAGATAGAGATAGAGATAGAGATAGAAATAGAGATAGAGATAGAGATAGAGATAGAGATAGAGATAGAGATAGAGATAGAGATAGAGATATCACTGTATCACTGTCTTCCCATTCATCATAGACTTGATAGATTTGCTTGAGCGGGCACCAGTAACATCATCATAAGTCCTGTCTCATGCTAGTAGAGCCCAAGGGCATCTGCTTGCTCCAGGAACATAAAGAGCCTCAAAACATTCCATCAGGTATAGATATATATCACTCACCCATGTCACCAGTCTGATCAAGACCCTGATCCTTGTTCACCAATTACTTCATGATTTCCGATTCTCTTCTTTACTTCCCTGCCCTTTCTCCTCTCTCAACACTAGGGTAAAAGATGATCTAAGTATCCCGTTTACTACAGTGCAATTCCTTGTCTCGTATTTCATATATACATATATATGTGTATTATATAAAACCCCTTCATCTGTTGTTGGAAACCTAGATTTATTCCATATCTTTGCTATTGTGCTTAGTGGAGAATGTCTTTCGAATGAGTGTTTTATGTCCTTATGGACATATAGTGTTTCTCACAGAAACTAAGAACTTAACTTTAACTTGAGCCAGCAAATCCACTTCTTAAAATGTGTCCCAAGAACAAAATGTAGAAAAAAAAATTTAACTCCAATGTTCACTGCAACACCATTCAAAATTACTACTGAGTTCTTTTTGAATTCAATCCTGAGTTACCTTGCAGAGTGTAAATGTATTTCTTGCCTTTTATAAAGCTAAAACTTAAGAGGTCAAATATATTAAACTAAAAATAATCTCTAAGAGTTTTTTATAATATCAAGAGTCCACAAATAAATATGCCTGCGTACCCCTCACAGGCAGGTTGGGTCAAGAGCCATGCTCCACAATTTGCAGAAATCACAGTGAACTGTTTTGGACTGAAGATTTGTGTAACTGTAACACAAAACCTGCACGTCTTATAAGCTACAAATTTCTAAATTCAAACAAATCTATACCTTCCTTACAAGTTTTAGGAAATCTTATAGAACAACATAGTTATCATAGAATATCTGATTGTGCACTTACTTTTTCTACCCTTACAGAAATATTTAAATTTCCTCCCATAATAGAAGAAAAAATCAGCTTTCTCTCAGAGTTCTTGGTGATCACAAGGGCAGTTCTTGACCTTAATAAATGTCACAGAATCAGCAAGTGAGTTTAGGAAAAACAGTATGATTTAAGTCTTCAGGTGACTAAGGAAATAAAAGAGAGGCTGAGAATACAAAACCTATAACCCCAATTACCTACTGCCTAGAAAACAAAAATCTATGTAGAAGAAACTTTCTCTAGTGCGTTGGCCATTGTTCTTTTTTTAACTTTTGGGGCTGCTCATTAACTATTGAGCCAAATTAACTTGCCAGGAAGAAAGCACAGTAAAGACAGCAAGAAAAGCAAATGCTTCTACAAAGATTTGAGATCTTTATCCATTCTTTATGCTTGGAAAGTCAACCATGGAACGAGTAGAATTGGAATCCAGCTTCCCTGAGGAATCTGTTTCATAAAGCTTTCCAAGACCTTATCAATATGGGCATCCTAGTGCCAGAGTTCTACAAATGCCCTAGCAGCACAGGAGGGTGTTTGCCTTGCATGCAGCTGACCCAGGTTTGACCCCTGGCATCCCATATGGTCCCCTGAGCACTACCAGGAGTAGTTCTTGAGTGCAGATCCAGGAGTCACCCCTGAGCATCGCCAGGTGTGACCCAAAAGAAAATATACATACATATGTATACATACATATATATACATACATACATATATACATATATACACATACATACATATATACATAAATCTACATACATATATACATATATACAAGCATACATATATATGGGCCTTCTTCTAGAAAATTTAACACAGAGCCTATATAGCATGAACTACATACACTTTTCACAAAATAACTCTCCTGTCAATTTGAAAAGCTTACTATTATTGTTTTTAAATTTATTACCCTATCATCACTATCACTATCTTCCCTTTCATCATTTATTTGCTAGAGTTGGCACCAGTAATATCTTCATATGTCCTGTCTCTTGCTAGTAGAACCCAAAGGCATCCACTTGCTCCAGGAACATAAAGAGCCTCAAACCATTATATTAGGTCATGGGAATGACCTAATATAAATGTTACTGGTATTTGGCATATCAAACACGACACGAGCAGCTTGCCAGGCTTGCCGTGCTGGTGGCATACTCTTGTAGTCACCTCTAAATAAAGCATTTATTGATGAACCGCACGGCCGCTAGCAGCCACGTGAGCCGAGCTGTGATAGTCTGGTCTGCTGTGTGGAGTTGTGATGAGAGGGAAGTCCGGATGTGGAAAATGGAGGCCCTCATGGAGTGGGGTGGTCGTCTGGCTTGTTGTGAGGCTCTGCTGAGGTGGCAGGCCAGGGCTAGAACCCGCCATGCCTCCCTGGTGCCTCATGAGCGACTGGGCACAGGGAGAGCAAGTAGCAGGTCTGCCCCATGTCTGAGAGTCTCTGGTTCAGCATACCTGGGCCGGATTGGAAAAAAAAAACTGCTGCAGGGTGGGTGTTGATGATCTGGGCTGTGATAGTCTGGTCTGCTGGGTGGAGTTAAATACCAAGCTGTACATGATTATGTTTCAATCATATAATGTTCCAGCACCCATCCATCCAGCAGTGCACATTTCCTACCACCAATGTCCCCAGATTCCCTCCCCACTTCAACATTTCTTCTCTCTTTCTTTCTCTATCTCTCCCTTTCTCTCTTTCTCTCTCTTTATCTTTTTTTTTCTCTTGCCTTCCCTCTCTCTCTCTCTCTCTGCCCTCCATTGTGTGTTGTGGCTTGTAATTGTGCATTGACTTCTTGCCATTTTGAGACATTTCTTCCCATGAATTCAAACATTTCTCTGACTTGTAAGAGTTAGACCAACCATATCCAGAGGTGTACCAAGACTTTGATACCTGCATCAGGATTAGAGGGATTAAAAAGTCCAATAGACAACATCTTTCTTTCCCTCCACTGAGACCCTCATCACTAAAAAAGGTTTACTTGTTTCTATATCAAAGTCTTCTCTGGCATTTCTCTCTGAAAAGAAAAAGTTATCTTTAGAGTTTGACAAAATGTTATTTACTAACCACAGGAGTTTAGACTTAATTTCAAGTTTCCCATTTCCTAGCTATGTGATCCTAGACTCTATGGTCACATTCTTCAGACTTTGGTGTCATTCTGTCATTATAAGGATCATAACACAGACTTGTCCATTTTTGCTTTATGTATTAAATCATAAGGACAAAGTACCCCCGTGGTTCCGGGCACATCTCTTTGAATCTTCCATTCTCCTGCATTAACATATGCCTCAGAGACCTGGGCCCTACGAAAGCAGGATGAGAACTACTATTCAGGTCTTCAAAAGAGGAATTAAAATTGAGCTATGCTTGGAATATCACGCCTAACTCAAGTGAGAGAAGGAATTCGGAGTTCTGACCTCCGTAGACATTCCAGAGTCAGGGACGCTGTCTCATTTGCCAAGGCATAGAAAATCAGATGGGCTAGACATGTAATGTGATTTGGATATGACCACTGGACTACAGCCATTACCAACTGGATCCCCACAGTACGTCAAAAGATCACGTGGCCACCCACTTACAAGATGGTCAGACTTCTTCATCAAGATCCTGAGCGAACAACGGTTTGAGGCTCTTCGTGTTCCTAAAGCAACCAGATGCCATTGGGCTACACTGGCACTTGATAGGGTCAAATGGAAATGTTACTGGCACCTACTCAGCCAAATCAATGAATGACGAGATGTCAAGTGATCAAGGGATCAAGTATGTGATGTGCCTTGTTACTGGCATTTACTTTCTAAAATAGTTTTGCAATGATTTTCTGGGCCATATTTCTCAACTGGGGACCATATGACCCTCTGAAGGTCCCCCCAGGATATACTAAGGAACCCTTCAGGTAGAAATCATGTTAGTATGAGAGACCACAGAATAAGACAAGGGGCCAACTGGTAGCAGCAGAGTTGGGGGAGAGGGATAGAATGAGATTGGGGGATTGTTGAGGAGTACAGGAAAAAAGCAAGATCAGAAAGGAAATCTGATCTTGATTTCTTTCCCTCTATGTCCTTATCCTTTCTAACTACTGGGGTCAAGGGTGATCTAGACATCCCTCCTTTACCACAATACATTTCACGAAACAAATAATTTAATAATTAATTTATTTATTAATAATAATTTAATAAGGCATGCAAAACCTTTTAATTTGATGTGCTTGCTCTTGTTTATTTGTTTCTGTTAAAAGACTTTCTAACATAACTCCCAAGACTGGTTAGAGATACAGTAAGTCAGGTTAACACTGGGAAAATTATCTTCTCAGGTTTTGTTTTGGATAAAGTCCCCAGAAACATGATTGAAGGGACTGGGTTATGTTTGCAGCTTCCCTAAGTGAGTAGGGATGGCTGTCTCACTGAGTGAGTAAAGAAAGGAAATTGGAAATGCCCAAATTTTTACTAACTGAACAGAGCTAGATAAGAATGCCTGGGGGCTGGAGTGGTAGTCCAGTGGGTAGGGCATTTGCCTTGCACACAGCTGACCCAGGTTCCATCCTCAGCATTCCATATGGTCCCCCACCAGGACCAAGCACCGCCAGTAGTAATTCTTGAGTGCAGAGCCAAAAGTAAACCCTAGCATTGCTGGGTGTGACCCAAAAAAGAAAAATGAGAATGCCTTAAAGCCGAACTTCTTAACCTTTTCCTACCAATCTCCCCTAATCAATTAATAAATTATTAAAATTATGAATTGATATTAATATCAACAATGTCCCTGATTCCCTCCCCCTCCCTAGCCTGTTTCTGTGGCAGGTTCTTAATCTCTCTTTCTCTTTTCCTTCCCTTCCACATTGTGGATTATAATACATACAATAAGAGGTTGTCTGACATGTGTATCTTTTTGCCTGTATTTAATGCTCAGTTCTAGGTTGGTATCAGCACATACGACAATTATTAGCACATTGTTTCATTCTCTGTCTTACCTAGCCTCTGACTCCCACATGTTTGTAATAATCTCCACCTTTGATAAGACCACCTGTTCCATGTTTTGCTTGACCTTGGATATTGGTGTCATAATATGTACACACACACATATACATATTATCATGCAAATAAATGCAGTCATTCTATATCTGTCTCTCTCCTTCTGGCTAATTTCACTCAACATGATCCTCTCCATGTCCATCCATTTATAGGCAAATTTCATAACTTCATCTTTTCTGACAGCTGCATAGTATTCCATGGTGTAGATGTACCAAAGTTTCTTTATGAGAATCCAATCATCGATTCTCGGACACTCTGGTTGTTTCCAGATTCTGGCTATTGTGAATAATGCTGCTATGAACATAAAATAGTGATGGTGTTTCCTCTGTGTATTTTTGGCTTCCCAGGCTATTTTCCCAGGAGTGGTATGACTGGGTCAAATGGGAGCGCACCTTTTAGTCTTTGGAGGAATATCCATGTTGTTTTCCAAAAAGTCTGTATTGTGTATACCTTACACATGCAAGATGATACTTATACAATCAGCTAAGTCAAACACTCAGTTTTTACTGGCCTGTCTATATTGGCAGAATCCCTAGTTTAGGTTAAGACTCTTGAAGTTTTGTTTTCTCATTTTGATACTCTCAATGCTCAATATATAGAAAAATTAATCAATAAAACATAAATGTGTAAGTAATATAATAGCAAAAATGACCAGCACAGGGGCCGGAGCGATAGCCCAGCTGGTAGGGCATTTGCCTTGCACACAGCCGGCCTGTGCTGGTCCGGGTTCGATCCCGGCATCCCATATGGTCCCCGAGCACCTCCAGGAATAATTCCTGAGTGCAGAGCCAGGAATAACCCCTGAGCGTCGCCGGGTGTGACCCAAAAAGCAAAAAAAAAAAATGACCAGCACTTTTTAGCAAATATTAAACACCAGGTATTGGGTTAGGCTTTCATATGTTATATTATTTTAATTGCTCACAATAAAAAAGTTATGAGATAGGAAATTTTCTTTTCAACTACTTGTTGATGTCAAACCAAAAAAAAATCAGAAAAAGTATACAAGTCATTAAAAATCCTACAGATAAAGTGATAAAGAATTGAGATGTTAAGCCAATGTCATTTCAAAGTTTTTTTTTGTCTGTTTGTTTTTTGCTTTTTTGAGTCACACCTGGCAATGCTCAGGGGTTACTTTCAGCTCTGTACTCAGGAATTACTCCTGGCGGTGCTTGGGGGATCATCTAGAATTTCGGGAATTGAACCTCTGTCGGCTGCATGCAAGGCAAATACCCTACATACTGGACTATCTCTCCTGCCCCAAAGTTTTATTTTTTTAACATTACACTGTTTTTCCCAGGAATGAAGGCTATTGCTCCTCTGAAATGTTTATCCACATATTGCCCATATCTTCCTGCATGCATTCCATTCATTTTAATAAATGCCCAGATCATTCTTATCTTTTAAATAAAGATAGCACAATAATGATATAGTTATAAGCTCAAAGCATAGACTCGACAACATTGAAAACATGAGATCTGGGCTGGAATGATAGTCTAGCAGGTAGGGCATTTGCCTTGCATGCGGCTGGGCCTAGGCTCAATCCCCGACATCCTATATGGTCTCTAGAGTACCGCCAGTAGTAATTCCTGAGTACGGAGCCAGGGAGTAACCCTGATCATTGCAGGGTGTGACCCAAAAGAAAAAAAAAGAAAGAAAACATGAGATCTAAACTACAACAACCAAACTTCAATGAACCTGTCAAGATGGTCAGCGGGAGTGGGGTGAGGGTGGGAGGCATGTTGGGAGCATGGGAGCAATGATAGTGGAGAAAAGTTGACACGGTGGTGGGATTGGTGTTGGGATATTGTAAACCTAAGACTAAACTAGAATAACTTTGAAAACCTCTGTTCTTTCATTGAATTTTAAAAATGTAATAGTTAAAATCTGGGGATATAATACAGTGTAGAGCAATTTCCTTGCCTTAGGTCTTGAATTCATTCTGCACTACAAAAATTTAAATAATTTTGAAATTGCATAAAAACTAAACAGAAATTTAAGCATAGTTTATCTTATGTAAAACAGCAAAAATAGTACTTTTTAACCTGAATGACATAGTTTTAATTTATTTTAATAGCTGAGACCCACGGTTGATATTTATAAAGTATGTAGTACATCATAATATCTAGATCTCTCTGAAAAATATAGACCACTGTGTTTATCTTAAGTATTTTATTTATTTATTTATTTATTTATTTATTTATTTATTTATTTATTTATTTTGCTTTTTTGGGTCATCTCCAGCAATGCTCAGGGGTTACTCCTGGCTATTTGCTCAGGAATTATTCCTGGCAGTGCTTGAGGGACCATCTGGGATGCTGGGGATTAAATCCAGGTCACACATGCAAGGCAAATGCCCTCCCCACTGTGCTATTGCTCCAGCCCCTATTTTACTTCTTTTAGTTGAAGATTCTATCATTTCTGAGATGCAGCCAGAAAACTCACATGATAAATACATACAACTTTAATGTATACCCTAGTTACATATAAAAATAAACTCAAAATGGCTTCAAGAACTAATGTAAAGTATAAGAATTCAAGAAGAAAGATGGCATAAATTCTTGAATTAATCATATAACTGAAAATCTGTTCTTAGGAAGTAATGGTTAAAGAAATGAGATAAGCCAAAGAGTTGGGTAAATTATTTTGAAAACACACATTAGATTTTTATTAAATATATGCTAAAAATAAAAATTCATTTCAAAGTCAACTTAAAGAAGTGAGACAATCCAAGATAAACAATTTTCCATTTTTTGTCATGCCCTACAGTAGTCCCGAGAGTACCTGTGGTACTCAGAGGTCCCTTCTGAGTACCAGATGCTCAGTACCTGGTGCTCAGGAGGATTGGATACCATGCTCCTCTCCAGCTCCAATCTCTGAGCCAATAAAAAATTTTAAACAACTACATTACCAAAGTATATAATTGGGTCCCCAATTATACACTTGTAAATATGTTCAGCAGCATTTACTACTAGGGAAATAAAAATAATTATGCTACCATGAGATACAACATCACGATCACGATCACGATCTTCCCGTTAATCATCTATTTGCAAGAGCGGGCACCAGTAATATCTCCATATGTCCTGTCTCATGCCAGTGGAGCCAAGGGCATCGGCTTGCTACAGGAACATAAAGAGCCTCAAACCATTATATTAGGTCATGGGAATGACCTAATATAATTGTTACTGGCATTTGGCATGTCAAATACAACATGAGCAGCTTGCTATGCTTGCCGTGCAGGGAGGCATATTATTTAAACACCTCCAAATAAAGCATTTATTGATGAACCGTGAGGCCGCTTGCGGCGCGAGCCGGGCTGTGATGGGCTGGTCGGCTGGGTGGAGTTCTGAAGAGAGGGAAGTCGGATGTGGAAAATGGCGGCACCCATGGAGTGGGTGGGGGGGGGTCGTCTGGCCTGTTGTGAGGTTCTGCCGGGGTGGTGGGCCAAGGCTAGAACCCACCATGCCTCCCAACTGCCTCATGAACGGCTGGGCACAGGGAGAGCAAGGAACCGCTCTGCCCCATGCCTAAGAATCTCTGGACCAGCATACCTGGGCTGGATTGAGGAAGAAATTGCTGCAGGGTGGGTGTCGATGATCCGGGCTGTGATGGGCTGGTCGGCTGGGTGGAGTTCTGAAGAGAGGGAAGTCGGATGTGGAAAATGGCGGCACCCATGGAGTGGGTGGGGGGGGGTCATCTGGCCTGTTGTGAGGTTCTGCCGGGGTGGTGGGCCAAGGCTAGAACCCACCATGCCTCCCGACTGCCTCATGAACGGCTGGGCACAGGGAGAGCAAGGAACCGCTCTGCCCCATGCCTAAGAATCTCTGGACCAGCATACCTGGGCTGGATTGAGGAAGAAATTGCTGCAGGGTGGGTGTCGATGATCCAGGCTGTGATGGGCTGGTCGGCTGGGTGGAGTTCTGAAGAGAGGGAAGTCCGGATGTGGAAAATGGCGGCACCCATGGAGTGGGTGGGGGGGTCGTCTGGCCTGTTGTGAGGTTCTGCCGGGGTGGTAGGCCAAGGCTAGAACCCACCATGCCTCCCGACTGCCTCATGAACGGCTGGGCACAGGGAGAGTAAGGAACCGCTCTGCCCCATGCCTAAGAGTCTCTCGAGATACAACATGCTCATATTAAAAGTTCTTTAAAAAGCTTCAAATACCCAGATACAAAATTTCCATCCATGACTGGTGGGAGGACATATTGATTGGTGTGACAACTTTAGTCACCAGGCGGTTTCGAACTTAATCCTATACTAAGTTCCTCCCCACAAGGGGGTCTTCCTTTTCTTTATCTTCTATTCTCCAATAAAGTTTTCTACTTTCCAACTCTGAGTCTGAGCATCTTTATTACTCAATATTTTCGTTCTTAAAAATATTGAAGAACCTGGGAATAGCAAACGACCACAGAGATCTGCTGCCGCCGCTTCTGCCTCACCTGTATCAATTTTAGTTCTTAATAGCTGAATTTCCTAATGAAGACCTAAAGAGAATTCTCGCTGGGTTACATCATCTCAGTTAAAGATACCACCGTTTACCTAGAATCTATGCCAGGTATAGACTACCCAGGTATAGGCCTGGAGAGGCAGTACAGCAGGTGTGTTGGCTTGTGATAGAGCAAAGCTTAACCCAGTGTCTCTGATAAAGGTGCAGAGATGCGAAGACATGTGCAAGACAGTTTTAGAACATGCTTGCATACATTCAGAGAAAATCTTCAAATTCTTCCAGTAATATCTTTGAGACAATTACTCTCTCTTAATAAGAATTATGACAACATTGGCTGCAAGTTAGAGGTGTTTGCTGACATATGGCACCAAGAAGGATGAGCCTGTTTGGGAACGAAACCAATACTGAGAAAATAGAACTTAGGGAAATCAGGAACACTGATGACATGGTTTCAGCTCTCAGATGCTGTTTTCCTAAAGTTGTAACCCCTCTTGGGCATTGCAATTATACAAACTAATAAAGCTCCCCTTCTGATTAAAAAACATTAGGCAGATTCTTAAAAATGTTAAACATACGAAATATTACTGAGAACCCTGACACATTTACCTAGGAAAAATGAACATGTATATTCACACAAATAAATATGAATATTTGTAATGACTTTATTCATAACAACCAAATATTTAAACAAGTCAAATGTCATATAAATGATGAATAGGTGAATATTTGTGGGACAATTCTGTAATAGTATACTATTCAGTAAATGAAAGAAGCAGAACATGAATTTCAAAAAGCACTAAATTAGCAAATGAAGCCATAAAGGAACAAAAGGGTTAAATAAATATAATTCCATTTTTATTACATTCAAAACACTAAATAAATAAAAAATATATACAGAGGGGCAGAAAACCTTAACTATAAATATGAAAATAAACATAATCCCATTTTATTACATTCTAAAAACCAAATAAATAGAAAATATATCCAAGGAAACAGAAAACTAACTATAAGAAGTACAAAGAAATTTTGAAGTGATAGAACAGTTTGGGACATTGACTTTGGTGCTTATTACATGACTTTACACATCTGTCAAATCTCATTGAAATTTACAATTAAAGTCCAGGCTTTAGTTTATATAAATTAAAGCTTGATTTAATAATAACAAATTCCCGAAGAGTATAATCAATACTAGTAGGGATTCATCAGTTGACTATTGAATCATGTCTACTACAAATGGATAGATTCTATTCACAACTAGTTTACTTGTTAGTTAACTGGCTTCTATGACATAGATTTTAAGATTAATCTAAAGTTAAGGAATAATACAAGAGAGTGGCCAGACAGAAAATATGGGAGGTGAGGTGCTTGCCTTGCATGTGGATGATCTGGTTAGATCCTTACAATGCATATGGAGTCACAAAGCATTGTCAGGGGTCACTCCTGAGTACAGAGCCAGCAATAGCCATCACCACCAGAAATATGAAAAGGAGAGTTCAAATAATACAGTAGGTAATTTGATTATGCTCCTTAAACACATTAATTGTGCAAAATTCAGTTTAACAAAGTCATTTCAAACCCTAATCCTACATGTTAATCCATGCTTTCAAGTTAGTATTCCAGATAACAGAGCACATCATTCTTGCTGTTTCACCCAAAAATGAAAATATTAAGCAGGACAGTATTCGTGGGAGAGTAGAAATATCCATCTATGTAGCTATTTTCAAGTCATCGTTCTCCTTCAAGAATTTTCCAATTGATGAAGAATTAACATAGTCTTGATTTCCATTCCCAAAGTTTAGCATCAGATGAAGGGTTTCCCAGGCTGTCTAATTTCTCAGGCTGTTGTACATAAAAAATAAATAGAAAATACTTAGGAGGAAGGAACCATTATATATATTATATATAATGGTTCCATTTCTATATATATATGTTGAATAACTGGTTTAGTATTCTTTTTTCTTAAAAAAAACCTCTCATACTATTAAGTTGCTATTATTGGAATTATTACTGTTACTACCAAAGTTATTTTAAACTAAAAGACTTTAAAATACAGCTCTTGCAGCATGCTAGTTTGAACATACATTTAATACTGTGAGCATCCTTTAATTATAGAAAATGGGGGGAAAAGAATGAATATTGGTTCTCTAAGCATGAGAATCCCTCTGAATACTGGATTTTTATGAAAATGTCAGTTTTAAATATCATTTGACAGATGTTTTTTCCAATATTTTTATTGGAAATGAAGTCAGGTGGACTTTTTCCTTTCGACAATGTTTTCTGTGAGGTGGTAAAGCCCCTGCAGACAAGCGTCTGCCAATCATTTACAACACAACAATCTCCATCTTCCCCAGGATACTCCAAAAAGAAATGATTATTTACTTCATTTATGTTTTAATATTTCCCCTCTAGCATTCGGCTTGGCCAAGATCATTTTGGATAGTCAGTGATCCTATCTGTCTATGACGTAGGCAGTCTTTTAATTTCCCTATTTTCTTTTTCACAGTCATTTCACTACTCACCACTATGAACAGTGGTGCATACATTTCTTGTAAAATGGAAGAAATCAACTTAATGATTCTGTAACATACTTTTAGCCTGATAGAAATGGTGTCAAACAGGAAGATGAACACACTGGTTTACATGAAGTTTAGGAATATGTATAAAAGTCTCGTATCCATTACCAAACTCCAGATAGTTGTTACACTGATCTATGTAACTATTAACTAGATCTATACGAATTTTGATCTTCTCTATGTCTCATGAATCCAGTCTCCTTAACCTTTGTGTTATTACAATTTTTAACATGTATAATGCACAGTTGCTACTGAAGAAGGAGATAAAGTGGGTGAGAAGTTTTTGCATAGGTATTGAAGAGGCTTATAGGTATAAAGAGGTGTATACACACAAATCTTTTTTTTTGCTTTTTTGGGTCACACCAGGCAATGCTCAGGAGATACTCTTGGCTTTGCATTCAGGAATTACTCCTGGCAGTGCTCAGGGGACCATATGGGATGCTTGGGATCAAACCCAGGTCAAACACTTTTGCAAGGTAAAGTGCGCTACCCACTGCGCTATCACTCCTGCCCCCTATACATACAACTCTTAAGTCACATCACACAATTAGCAATCAGCTATTGATGTCTATGCTCATCTACTGGGAGTCAAGTGTTGCATTGCTTCTCTATATCCATGAAACTAAGTAGATCTTCATAAATACTTTGACCATCAGAGCATTTTGGAAGTGATACAGCCTGACTTCCAGGTTAAATTATAAAGAAATAAAAGGCATTGTGGTTTCATATTCTCCCTCTCTCATACACATGCCAGCAAAACACACACACACACACACACACACACACGTTTACTTACCCTTCCCATTAAGGAGTTCTTATAAGGAAGTGCAAGTCACATGTGTATATATTTCCATATATCAGCTCAAACTCTTTTTCTCAGTCAGCACCCAGAATTGAATACTAAATATGTAAATGAATAGCACTGTAATCTGCAAAGATCTGATGAAGTAGAGACAAATAATCTTGACATCATTGAACTCCTGACCTGCAAAAATGATAAGAAATAATGGGTTATTTTCACTGTTGAAAGTTACTAAATTTGGGTGTACTTGTTATACAGTAACAGATAACTAATAGAGTGAGCTACTTACTAATATCTACTATAATTCGTTAGTCTCTCTGCATGAAGTTGGTCAGTAGTTCTCTCAGGCTATCAACTGAAAGAAATCACCATGACCACACCATGTCATGTGGCTGATGGTTTAGTACATATGGTCCTCTAAGGACCACCCTCTACAGGAGTATTTCTGAGCACAGATCCAAAGATAAATCTGGTATAAGTTGTGTATGGCTCCAAAACCAAAAGAGATATGTCCAAGTATCATAATAAATACACAGAATGTTAGAAAGACTTGATCAGAAAATACTCATAGATGTGTAGGTACTCAATGTTGATGAAGGGCAAACATCAACAACTGTAACTGTAAAGGAAAAGGAAAAGAGCTTCATGTTCAGACAGTCACATAAAGATATAAGGTGAAATGGAAAATTTTGTGTTTTGAGCAATGAAAACTTTTCCGTTTTGCTAGAGCACAGAAACTAAAGATAATACAGAAATTATGGAGCTGAAAAAGTTATGCAGTCATAATGTGCTAAGTCTAACAAGCCAAGATGGGGTATTTGTATTTAAATATTAGGTATGAGGAATTTACTGATGAGTTTTGAGTAGATGAATAAAGTATTTGAGTGCTTTTCAGGAATATCAGTGGAAGACTTGATAGATAATTGTTCACATATACAAGGTGGGAGATTAATTATGGTACTACTGCCCTATCTTCAATACTTAGAAACTTACTAAAAACAGGGAAACAAACAAATGAAGAGCGATTTTTGAAAACCAAGTCACTATTGTCAAAAGCGCATATTTTTCAGCTTTCATATGACTTCTTTGCCAAAAACAGTAAGAAACAACAGTCAATGGGGTACACTTTCCATCTTTATTCAATAGTAAAATTAACACTAAACAAGTAAGCAGGGAAGTCAGAACTAAAAAGACATAACACAGTATCTTCTCTGCCTAGACTATTCACCTCTCTTCTTTGTTTAGAATAGTGGTATTCAATAATTTGTCCAGGGTCTGATGCAAGTCATAGGAACATAAAGTTTGAAAATCACTAGTCTACCATTTTGGCCTGTGAGTTAGTATGCCAGTCTGCTGGTATGAAAGATTTGATGAGCTTTGGTCAAGAAAATTCCTATCAATACTTTCAAACACCTTTAACTCGAAAATGATTTATTTTGGAGAACACAAAAATTTTGGGAACACAAAAATTGCTCGGAGAATCTGGAAACCACAACCTACAATTCTCATAGCTCAGAAGTATAGGACTAAATTTTCAATGTTCATGTCTGTTAACTTAGTGTCCCTCTACTGAATGGTGCTGTGGCACCATGGCCTAACTCATTGGCATTCAGGGAAATGTTCAGTCCCAAGGACTGATGGATCCACAGGTATTCTCATGCAAGAACTATCTCCAGTCCTTTGAGACTATCTCTCTGAAACCAAACTATTATATGATTTAGAAAAATATTCCTGAATCTTTCATTGCACATAGTGAATAATTCTAGAATCTTCAGAGGTAACTAGTATCTTAAGGATTTAGAAAAGTTATTTTATTTGTCAGAGCAATAGAACAGTGGGTAGGGGATTTGCCTCGCATGCAGCCGACCCAGGTTTGATCCCCGACATCCCATATTGTTCCCCTGAGCTCCACCAAATAAATTCTTTTTTAGTATTTTATTATAACACCATGAGATATAAAATTACAAAGATGCTCATTTTTGGGTTTTGGTCATACAGAGTTCCAGCACCCATCCCCAACTAGTGCCCATTTCCTACCACCAATGTCCACCAATGACCCACTCCACGGGCGCCGCCATTTTCCACATCCGAACTTCCCTCTCTTCAGAACTCCACCCAGCCGACCAGCCCATCACAGCCTGGATCATCGACACCCACCCTGCCGCAGTTTCTTCCTCAATCCGGCCCAAGTATGCTGGTCCAGAGACTCTCAGACATGGGGCAGAGCGGTTCCTTGCTCTCCCTGTGCCCAGCCGTTCATGAGGCAGTCGGGAGGCATGGTGGGTTCTAGCCTTGGCCCACCACCCCGGCAGAACCTCACAACAAGCCAGACGACCCCCCACCCACTCCACGGGGCGCCGCCATTTTCCACATCCGACTTCCCTCTCTTCAGAACTCCACCCAGCCGACCAGCCTATCACAGCCCAACGCGCATAAGCGGCCGCAGTTCATCAATAAATGCTTTATTTGGAGGTGTTTAAAGAATATGCCTCCCGCACGGCAAGCCTAGCAAGCTGCTCGTGTTGTATTTGACATGCCAAATGCCAGTAACAATTATATTAGGTCATTCCCATGACCTAACATAATGGTTTGAGGCTCTTTATGTTCCTGTAGCAAGCCGATGCCCTTTGCTCTACTGGCATGAGACAGGACATATGGAGATTTTACTGGTGCCGCTCTAGCAAATAGATGATTAACGGGAAGATCGTGATCGTGATCGTGAATGTCCCCAATTCCTCCCCGCACCCCCACTAGCCAACCTCTATGGCAGACTCTTTATCTCCTCTCTCTCTCTCTCTCTCTCTCTCTAGCTAGCTAGCTAGCTATCTCTTCCTTCTCTTACACATTGTGGATTGCAATACATAGATTTAGAGGTTATCATATGTATCTTTTTTTCTATATTCAATGCTCAGTTCTAGGCTGGTATTATCATTTTCAATGAGTATTAGCACAGTGTTCCACCTCTGACTTACATAACCTCTGAGTCCCACATGTTTGTGTTAGATTTCACCTATTGACAAGACCTCCTGATTCATGTTTTGCCTGACATTAGATATTGGTATTGTTATACATATCACTTGTATCACTTGCCTTCCCATTGTTCATCAATTTGCTTGAGCGGGGGCCAGCAAGTCTCCATTCATTGGGAATGAGGTCCATTATTGTTACAGCTTTGGGCATATCGAATACACCAAGGGTAGCTTGACAGGCTCTGCATATACATACACACATATATGTATTATGTATGTATGTCATGCAACATCTGTCTTTTTTCCTTCTGACTAATTTCACTCAACATGATTCTCTCCATGTCCATCCATTTATAGGCAAATTTCATAACTTTATTTTTTTTCTAACAGCTGCATATTATTCCATTGTGTAGATGTACCAAAGTTTCTCTATCCAGTCATCAGTTCTAGGGCACTCTGGTTGTTTCCAGATTCTGGTTATTGTGAATAGTGCTGATGTGAAAAAGAAAAGTGCAGATGGTGTTGCTGCTGTGTGTTTTGGGCTTCCCAGGGTATATTCCCAGGAGTGGTATAGCTGAGTCAAATGGGAGCTCGATTTCTAGTCTGTGGAGGAATGTCATATTGTTTTCCAAAAAAGTCTGTACCAGTTGACATTCCCACCAAAATGGATGAGAGTCCCTTTCTCCCCGCGTCCACACCAGCATTTATTTTCCTTGCTCTTTTGAATATGTGCCAGTCTGTGTATTGTGAAATATCTCATTGTTGTTTTGATTTGCATCTTGCTAATGATTAGTGATGATGAACATTTTTTTTTCATATGCCTTTTGGCCATTCAGATTTCTTCCTTGACGAAGTTTCTGTTCATTTCTTCTCCCCATTTTTTGATGGAGTTGTTTGTTTTCTTCTTGTAAAGTTCTACCAGTGCCTGATATATCCTGGATATTAACCCCTTATCAGATGGGTATTGGGTGAATATTCTTTCCCATTCTGTGGACTGTCTTGTATTTTGGTCACTGTTTCTTTTTAAGGTGTGGAAGCTTTTTAGTTTCCTGTAGTCCCACATATTTATCTTTACTTTCAGTTGCTTTGCTAGTGGTGTTTCATCTTTGAAGATGTCTTTAGCTTCAATGTCGGTATGTTTTTTCCTATATTTTCTTTGAGGTACTTTACGGATTTAGGTCTGATATTGAGATCTTTAATCCATGTTGATCTTATTTTTGTGCATCATGTTAGACAGAGGTTCAAATTCATTTTTTTTTTCATGTAGCTGTCGAGTTTTCCAAGCACCACTTGTTGAAGTGGCTTTCCTTGCTCCATTTACTGATTTTTGCTCCTTTATCAAAGATTAAATGGTAATGTATTTAGGATGGGTGTCAGGATACTCATAGGTCCACACCTGTTTTTATTCCAATACCATGATGTTTTTACCACTACTACTTTGTAATACAGTTTGGAGTTGGGAAGGGTGATGCTTCCCATCTTCTTTTTCCCAAGGATTGTTTTAGCTATTCTTGCAGGTTTATTGTTCCATACAAATTTCAGGAGTGTTTTGTCAATTTCTTTGAAGAGTATCATGGGTATCCTTATGGGGACCACATTGAATCTGTATAAAGCTCTAGGGAGTAGTACCATTTTGACAATATTAATTCTCTCAATCCATGAGGAAGGAATATGTTTCCCTTTCCTCTTGTCCTCTTTTATTTCTTGAAGCAGTGTTTTGTAGTTTTCATTGTCCTGTTCCTTTATACTTCTTTGTTAGCTGATTCCTAGGTATTTGATTTTCTATGTCACAATTGTGAATGGGATCATTTTCTTAATATCACTTTCTTCTCTTTCGTTATTTGTATATAGAAAAGTCACTGATTTTTGGGAATGGATTTTGTACCTGTCACTCTACTATATGTATCTATTATTTCTAGGAGCTTTTTGGTTGAGAGTTTATGGTTCTCTAGGTATAATATTGTTATATCTGCAAATAATGATAGTTTGACTTCTTCCTTGCTTATCTGGATGCCCTTAATGTCCTTTTCCTCTCTGATTGCTATTGCAAGTACTTCCAGCACTATATTGAATAGAAGTGGTGAGAATGGTCAACCTTGTCTAGTCCCCGATCTTAGAGGAAAGGCTTTCAGTTTTTCCCCAATGAGGATTATGCTCACTGTTGGCTTTTGTGAGATGACTTTGACTATATTGATGAAGGTTCCTTCATTTCCCATTTTATGGAGTGTTTTATCATGCTGGATCATGCATCTATTGATATTATCATATGTTTTTAATTTTCTCTTATTGATATGATGTATTATGAGAACATCATAACAAAAACCACAGAAATCCAAAAGTACATGAGAGATTACTTTGAAACTCTGTAATCTGCAAAACATGAGAACTTGGAAGAAATGAATAAATTCTTGAAGACCTATAACCTCCCACGTTTGAAACAAGAAGACCTGCAATCCTATCACCATCAAGGAAATTGAAACAGTAATTAAAAGTCTGCCCAAAAGTAATTAAAAGTCTGCCCAAGCACAAAAACCCAGGTCCTGATGGATTTACTAGTGAATTCTTCCAAACTTTCAAGGAGGACCTACTACCAGTCCTTTTCAAGCTCTTCCAGGAAATAGAAACAGAAACACTCCCAAATAGCTTCTATGAGGCACATATCACCCTGATACCCAAAACAGGCAGAGACAACACAAAAAAATGAAACTACAGACCAATATCCTTGATTAACACAGATGCTAGGATCTTCAACAAAATACTAGCAAACAGAATCCAAAGACTCATCAAAAAGATTATATCATGATCAAGTAGGTTTCATCCTGGGAATGCAAGGATGGTTCAACATCTGCCATAGTAACTTCTGAGCAAAGAGTCAGAGCAACCCTGAGTGTCACCGGGTGTGACCCAAAAAGAAATATGACAAGTTACTTTAATCTCTATCACCTATGAAAGGTCTCTCTGAAATGGTATAAAACTGATCAAACCAATAAAAATTGTAAAAGTCCAAATATATAAAAACAACTATTTATTATGCTTGAAACTTGGCATTGATTTCAACCCTTAGAAAACAGATAACCCAGTTCACTGTCCTCATTTTTCTTTTCCCCTTGCCTATCCTGATGGAATTCAGTCAATACATTACATTACCCAACAAAATGGCCCTGCATGCAGCTCCAAGGCTCACTGGATGACATTTGTCCTTCATAGCAACATGACTCACAATAACCAAGATATGGAAACAACCTAAATGCTTATCTTTTGCTGAATGGATAAAAAAAAATAGTATGGTATGGTGTTGGAAGACAGGTTTAGCTATTCTGGGAGTTTTTTTTGTTTTGCCCACTCCCAGCTTAATCTATTTAAGTCAAGGCTCATTCTAATGAGATCTCTCTTCTATGTAAACACTGCTAGAGGGTGCGGCAGTTACAGAAGTCACCTTGATTGAATAACTTCTGACTTATACATCTACTAAGACTTCTATGTTTTCTAGATTGGGCACAGCTCCTCTTTATACCCACTGCACCCAGTGTGGGACAGTTAGAATTTACCAGGAGACTACCACCCTGGCTACGCTGAGACTATAGGAAGACTATAGGAAGGATCATGCTAGTTTGCTCTAAGCAGGCGAGTGTGACCCTTTCAGTACAAGATACTCAGAATCACCCTGGTGCAGATAATAATAAGAAGGACCTTGTGGGTACCATCTAGATTACATGAAGCTCATGATGTTAAGATGTATTACTTTATACCAGCCCCCTCTCTCCAGTGTTTTACATAAGAGATAATCTTGTTAGAAAGGATTAGACCTTGGCATAATCTTTGTTTATACCTGCAATAGTGTGTGGCACTACACTCTGTTTAGGATTCTTTGTTGACATGACCCTCCCTGTCACAAATCGGGTTAGTTTGGTGTATATAAGGGGACTGACCTGAGGCCCCTTCACACCATTTGGCTTTGGGCCTCTTAGCTTTCGGCTTTTGGCTTTTGGCTTTTTGCTCTTTGGCCTTTTGCTCCATCTTCTGGGTAGGACTCAGCTCGGGTGAGATCCTCTCTCTTTGGTGGGAGACTTAGGCTCTTGTGTATGGTCTAAGTTCGGACTAGAGCTAAAGTTTATTCATTATATTGGAGTGCTGTGGAAGAGCTTTTGTACTATTAAAAGCCTTTTTGGAACTGCACCGGACTCATGAGTTTTCATCTATTCTCCAGGCGTCCTCGGAGGTAGAAGAGAACCTCTGTCCTGACACTGTCGGGGACCCTGGCGGCATTTCCCGACATCTGGCGTCCCTGGGTGGGCATCCCTAAATCTGGAGGTCCCACCAAGTTGCTGATGAACTTTTCCTGAATCTAGGAGCAGAATTCGAACCATGAGTTAAAATGGATTAATTCTTGGAAGTTTTTTCTTTGTTCTGGCTTCATTTGCTTTTTTTCAGGTGATAGCAGTAGTCTCGACTTTTGTAATTCCTGCTTGTCTTTCAGAGAGTCATGAAATTAAATCTAACAAACAGATTTTAAGTCTTGATGATAACCTAGAGAAAGAAAAAGAAGCATCCAGTGGAGGCAGACTCTCAAACCGAAAATCTGCCAGGAGTTAATACCTCCGAAGGTGAAGTTGCCCTCTAATGGAAAGGGATGCTCAGTTTGAGGGTTTCCCCAGAGCTCTTACAAGCTCTGATAAGGACCAAGGGGAGGGAATGGAATTCCCTGAGCCCATTCAGGTCTTAAAAGCCTTGTCGTTCTTCCTGTTCTCAATCTAACAGTCAAAGAGCAACGCTCTAGAAGCTTCGCTACATTCCTCATGACTATCCTTTATTTTTGGCCTTTTCTGGTACTAATTCTTGTGACTTTTGTGATAAAACTGCACCTCTCCCAACAGGAGCTGAGTGCAAGTTCTGGAGAGCAAGCTGTTAAGGTCAAGGCTTTTCTGGACCTTTGGTTTAAGAAAATGAAAGGTCAGATTTCCTGGTGGCATCTTTTATTTCATTCAGCTGGAAACGAGCTTTGGGCTCAATCTACAGATGCCTGCCGCATTCATGTGCACCATAGCTTTCCATAGAGACAAACTGGACTAAATAGTCCACCTTTTATTTGTCTGTGCTCCGTCCTGCGTGGCTGGAGGTTGCAGACAATTAAGTTATGTGATTGGATATTTATGGCAAACGACTTCTGGCAAATCGATAGTTTTGGTGAATGATTTATGGTAAATGTTATGGCTAATGACGAATTGTTAAACGCGCTCAAGAAACTTTCAGAATCGGTTGTTGAAACAACTAAAGACAGGTATCTTTACCATTATTCACCTTAAATTTGTCTTAAGGAGAGTCGCTGGAAAACACTGACAAACTCAAAAACCAGTCAATTCATCTAAGTAAAAATTAACTGTAAATGGGTAGCAGGTCTAAAATCACCTCATTTCTTTCAATACAGGTATAAACATACCTAATTTCTTACAATATAAAGTTTAATTTTAAATTGCAAACTGCTGTTCAAACCTCCCGGATTGATTAATGATAATCTTGCTTTGCAGCCTGTTGAACATGGTCCATATTTAATAACAATAATTTTGCTTTGCAGCCTGTTGACTTTGGTTCATCTTTAATAAAAATAACCTTCCATTGCAGCCTGTTGATGCTTTAGCTGTAAATAACCCCCTTTCTCTCTAAAAAAACTGCCTTGGAGTGAGTTTAAAGGGAAAAGCACCTAAATAACCCTCCAAAACAAAGTACCATAAAAATATATGTATATATTTTTAAGTGTTTAATATGTAAGTGCCTCAATGTTTCCTTACTGCTTTGAAGTGTTTAAAGGTGAAAGCACATGAATAATCCTCAAGAAGGTATTTTGTAAGAATTTTCTAAGGTATAGAAATGACGAAGAAGTTTTCTAATGTTTCGAGGAGAAATTAAATGGATTTCCGTGTATGATGTTGAGTGTCAAGGTTTTAAAACTTAATGAGTTTTCTAATGTTCTGTTTCCAGGTTAAAAAAAAACTAAAAATAAAAGGAGAAAAAGGGTGAACTCCAAGTACAGTGATCAATATCAAAATCTGCTAACAACTAATAAAAGGTTTTTATTGCTTTTATTCAGAGATTTACAGAAAAAGAACTTGGCTGCTGCAGATTCCTTCTATGATGTTTGAGGCTTTGGACTCTGATCACAATGCTCATTACAAAATCAATGAAAAATGTTTTTCTAATGATACTGTTCACAGGATAAGATATTGGAATGCAGTAAACTTGTGCTACAGTGCTCAATACTCCGAGATTCCTAAAACAGTGCTCACTGCAAAAAATTTAATAATTTGCAAAAAAAGTTTTTCCTAATGTTTCCTTTCACAAGGTGTTGGAGTTTCTTCAGGTTCTTGGATTCCTGCCAAAGCCCTAAAATCTCTATTTGTGATTAATCTTGAAAAGTGTTTTTGTCTCACCTAAAATCAAGTTATAGGTATGGTTACCAGTGCCAGTGTTCCCTTGCTGAAGATGCCTGCGAAATGCCTATACCGCTGTTCCAGAGACCTATTCCAGTGCTTGAGAAGTTTGTTCCAGTGCTCCTGAAACCTGATCCAGTGTTCCTGATAATACATCAAGTCCCTGATAATTGCTCTCCCAAGACTCATTCCTGTCTTCACTGATGCTGCTGTTCCAGAATCAGTTCTTCGTATTCTTCGTACCTTGTTCCAGAGACGTGACTTCATGGAAAATTGACTCTCACTAATTTAGGACAATACAGGCTGTAGTCATTTATGACCAAACAGCCAGAGACATTTTACTATGAACTTTGCTCTTGGTTCAAAATGAATTCGGACATTGGGACAACATATGATACTACCTTGTAATTGGAATTGTTCCTTTTCTGTATCACTCCCTGTATGTATTATTTAGAATACTTGTATTTTTATATTTTTGTAAACAAAAAAGGGAGAGTTGTTGGAAGACAGGTTTAGCTATTCTGGGAGTTTTGTTGTTTTACCCACTCCCAGCGGGTAGGGCATTTGCCTTGCACCTGGCAGCCTGTGCTGGCCCGGGTTTGATCCCCGGCATCCCATAAGGTCCCCCGAGCACCGCCAGGAGTAATTCCTGAGTGCAGAGCAAGGAGTAACCCCTGAGTATCGCTGGGTGTGACCCAAAAAGAAAAAAAAACAATCTGTTTAAGTCAAGGCTCATTCTAATGAGATCTCTCTTCTATGTAAACACTGCTAGAGGGTGCGGCAGTTACAGAAGTCACCTTGATTGAATAACTTCTGACTTATACATCTACTAAGACTTCTATGTTTTCTAGATTGGGCACAGCTCCTCTTTATACCCACTGCACCCAGCGTGGGACAGTTAGAATTTACCAGGAGACTACCACCCTGGCTACGCTGAGACTATAGGAAGACTATAGGAAGGATCATGCTAGTTTGCTCTAAGCAGGCGAGTGTGACCCTTTCAGTACACGAGAATCACCCTGGTGCAGATAATAATAAGAAGGACCTTGTGGGTACCATCTAGATTACATGAAGCTCATGATGTTAAGATGTATTACTTTATACCAGCCCCCTCTCTCCAGTGTTTTTTTACATAGGAGATAATCTTGGTAGAAAGGATTAGACCTTGGCATAATCTTTGTTTATACCTGCAATAGGGTGTGGCACTACACTCTGTTTAGAGTTCTTTGTTGACATGAACCTCCCGGTTGGATTACTTTGGTGTATATAAGGGGCTGACTTGAGGCCCCTTCACTTTTACCCTTCACATTTTGGGCCTTTTAGCTTTCAGCTTTTGGCACCTGTGGCTTTGGCTCCTCGACCTTTTGCTTTTGGCTTTTGCTCTTTGGCCTTTTGCTCCTTCTGTGTAGGACTCAGCTCGGGTGAGATCCTCTCTCTTTGGTGGGAGGCTTATGTTCTTTTGTATGGTCTAAGTTCGGACCAGAGATAAAGTTTGTTCATTATATTGGTGCTGTGGAAGAGCTTTTGTACTATTAAAAGGCTTTTTGGAACTGCACGGACTTGTGAGTTTGATCTGTTCTCCCGGCGCCCTTGGAGGTAGAAGAAAACTTCTGCCCTGACACTGTCGGGGACCCCAGAGGAGTTCCCCTACAGTATGGGGCCAGAGATATAGTACAGGGTTAAGGCAATTGCCTTGCAGTTGGTGGCTTGTTCCATCTCAGTCACCACACAGCTTCCTCTGAGAGCACTACCCAGAGTAATCCCTGAGCACGAAATCTGGAGTAAGCTCTAAGAACTTCCTGAAGTGTTTCAAAATCAATAAAAAGTGATGTAATATAGATCCACTGAACTTCTACGCAAATATTGCCACTTGCCACTTGTCTTCCCGTTGTTCATCTATTTGCGTGAATGGGTGCCAGTAACATCTTTCAAAGGGAATGAGGTCCATTATTGTTACTGTTTTTGGCATGTCAAATACACCACAGGCAGTTTGCCAAGCTTTGCCATGGCTCTGGGTTCATCCCAGGGGTCCCAGTCTTTATGCAGATATTTTTTTAAAAAATCTCACCCTTTACCATAATATGAACAGTGATTCCTGATAAATAAGAAGGTGAACAGCAATTTTCAATTAGTTACACATATGAAACTTAAACAAAGCAAGCAAACTAACAGCAGTAACTTGATCACTTGATCACTTGACATCCCATTATTCGTTGATTTGCTCCAGCGGGCACCAGTATTTTCATTTGACCCTATCAAGTGCCAGTGTAGCCCAATGGCACCCTAGTTGCTTCAGGATTACAAAGAGCCTCAAACAGTTCGTTCAGGGTCTTGACGAAGAAGTCTGACCATCTTGTAGGTGGGTTGCCATGTGATCTTTCGACATCCCATGGGATTCAGTCGGTAACTTCTATAGTCCAGTGGTTGTCTACAAATCACATTACATGTCCAGCCCATCTGATTTTCGATGCCTTGGCAAATGAGATAGCGTCCCTGACTCTGGAACAGCAACAGAGGTCAGAGCTCCGGATTCCTTCTTTCACTTAAGTGAGGCATGATATTTCAAGCATAGCTCTTTCGATTCCTCTTTGGAAGACTTGAATAGCATTCTCATCCTGCTTTCATAGGGATGAGAAAGCTCATATAGTTTACAGTTTGTTAACAACATATAGTTTATATATAGTTTGTACATATATGTATATATGTATATATGTACATATGTATATGTATATGTGTATATGTATATGTGTACATGTGTATATGTGTATGTGTGTATATGTGTATATATGTATATATATAGTTTGTGTATATATCACGATCACGATCACGATCTTCCCGTTGATCATCTATTTGCTAGAGCGGGCACCAGTAATATCTCCATATGTCCTGTCTCATGCCAGTAGAGCCAGGGGCATCGGCTTGCTACAGGAACACAAAGAGCCTCAAACCATTATATTAGGTCATGGGAATGACCTAATATAATTGTTACTGGAATTTGGCACATCATATACAACACGAGAAGCTTGCCAGGCTTGCCGAGCGGGAGGCAAACTCTTTTAAACACCTCCAAAAAAAGCATTTGTTAATGAACCATGCGGCCGCTTGCGGCTGCGAGCCGGGCTGTGATGGGCTGGTCTGCTGGGTGGAGTTCTGACGAGAGGGAAGTCCAGAAGTGGAAAATGGCGGCGCCCGTGGAGTGAGGAGGGGTGGCCTGGCTTGTTGTGAGGCTCTGCCGAGGTTGTGGGCCAGGGCTAGAACCCGCCATGCCTCCCGACTGCCTCATGAACGGCTGTGCACAGGGAGAGCAAGGAACAGCTCTGCCCCATGCCTGAGAGTCTCTGGACCAGCATACCTGGGCCGGATTGAGGGAAAAAGCTGCAGGGTGGGTGTAGGTGATCCGGGCTGTGATGGGCTGGTCTGCTGGGTGGAGTTCTGACGAGAGGGAAGTCCAGAAGTGGAAAATGGCGGCGCCCGTGGAGTGAGGGGGGGGTGGCCTGGCTTGTTGTGAGGCTCTGCCGAGGTTGTGGGCCAGGGCTAGAACCCGCCATGCCTCCCGACTGCTTCATGAACGGCTGTGCACAGGAGGCGCCAAGGAACAGCTCTGCCCCATGCCTGAGAGTCTCTGGACCAGCATACCTGGGCCGGATTGAGGAAAAAGCTGCAGGGTGGGTGTAGGTGATCCGGGCTGTGATGGGCTGGTCTGCTGGGTGGAGTTCTGACGAGAGGGAATCACCTACACCCACCCTGCAGCTTTTTCCTCAATCCGGCCCAGGTATGCTGGTCCAGAGACTCTCAGGCATGGGGCAGAGCTGTTCCTTGCTCTCCCTGTGCACAGCCGTTCATGAAGCAGTCGGGAGGCATGGCGGGTTCTAGCCCTGGCCCACAACCTCGGCAGAGCCTCACAACAAGCCAGGCCACCCCCTCCTCACTCCACGGCGCCGCCATTTTCCACTTCTGGACTTCCCTCTCATCAGAACTCCACCCAGCAGACCAGCCCATCACAGCCCGGATCACCTACACCCACCCTGCAGCTTTTTCCTCAATCCGGCCCAGGTATGCTGGTCCAGAGACTCTCAGGCATGGGGCAGAGCTGTTCCCCGCGCTCCCTGTGCACAGCCGTTCATGAGGCAGTCGGGAGGCATGGCGGGTTCTAGCCCTGGCCCACAACCTCGGCAGAGCCTCACAACAAGCCAGGCCACCCCTCCTCACTCCACGGGCGCCGCCATTTTCCACTTCTGGACTTCCCTCTCGTCAGAACTCCACCCAGCAGACCAGCCCATCACAGCCCGGATCACCTACACCCACCCCTGCAGCTTTTTCCTCAATCGGCCCAGGTATGCTGGTCCAGAGACTCTCAGGCATGGGGCAGAGCTGTTCCTTGTGTATATATAGTTTGTATATATAGTTTATTAACAACTTATAGTTAATAACATATAGTTTATGGTTAATAACAGTAACAAACTATAAAAAAATGCTTGCTAGAGGAGGGCCTAAGAAAGGAAAGAGCTGATAATCAGATAACAGAAATGGAGCTAATCTTTGGTTTGGGTGAGGTAAGGTTTATGAGTGTATAGAAGTATACAGCTGTACTTCAAAAATGGAGATAGGGGTCAGTGAGATAGCACAGAGGGCAGGACATTTGCCTTGCACATGGCCACTCAGATTCATTCCCTGGGATCCCATATAGTCCCCAAGCACTGCCAGGAGTAATTCCTGAGTGCAGAGCCACGAGTAACCCTGAGTATTGCGAGGGGTGACCCAAAAAAAAAAACAAAAGACATAAATGGAAATATTGTGTCCAGTAGCTAAATAATACAAATAGTTAAAGCTCACTCTTAGCTTATACCCAAAAAGGGCTCAGTTCCTAGTACCACTAGGTCTCTCATGAACATTCTAGGTGCAGTCCTGAGGCTCCAGACTACCTGTCTGGCCCAGTATTCCAGGAATGGCAGGGCCCAAACAGCACCTCAGGCCCTTTCACTGAAGTATAAGTCAGGCTCTCTGAGAGCCCAGAGCTACCTGAGCACCACTTGAGAAGCAAAAATTAAAATTAAAATGCACATAGTATTGTTTACCAAATCATAAATCAATAATGGTTTAGTTTTTAAAAATCAATTGATAAAATCGTGGTTTAAGGAAAAATTTATAGACCTGAAGATTATAAGCTTCTTCCCCCCTGCCCCTCTGTCTCAGCCTTTTCTGCTGTGAGACGCCTAACACATCCAATTTCCTAGGTCAGAGGTATCATAGAGAAATGAGATATGAAAGGTATCATAGAGAAATTCCAAGTAAGTGGAAATCAAAAGTATGACCATTAGTGAGGTTTTTTTTTTTTTTTTGCTTTTTGGGTCATACTTGGCAATGCTCAGGGGTTACCCCTGGCTCTGTACTCAGGAATTACTCCTGGCAGTGCTCAAGGGACCATATGGGATGCCGGAGATTGAACCCAGGCCGGCGAAGGCCAGCTGTGTGCAAGGCAAAAAGCCCTACCCGCTAGGCTATCAATCCAGCCCCTAGTGAGTTTTTTTTTAACTAAGAAATGTAAGATCAATATGGACATTCCTCCAAAGAATAGAAATTGGGCTCCCCTTTGACCCAGCCATATCACTCCTGGGAATATACCCTGGGAAGCCAAAAACACACAGTGGAAACACAATCCGCACTTTTATTTTCATATTCACAATAGCCAGAACCTGGAAACAACCAGTATGCCCGAGAACTGATGACTTGTTAAAGAAACAGTGGTACATCTACACAATGGAATACTATGCAGCTGTCAGGAAAAAATGAAGTTATGAAATTTGCCTATAAATGGATGGACATGGAAAGAATCATGTTGAGTGAAATTAGTCAGAAGTAAAGAGAGAGAGACATAGAATGACTGCATTTATTTGCATGACATAAATATACCAGGTGATCTTACCAAAAGTGGAAATTGCCACAAGCGCATTGGGAGTCAGAGGTTAGGTAAGATAGAGAAGGGAACATGTGTGAATAAATGTCAAAAAGGTCTGATACCAACATAGAACTGAGCATTAAATACAGACAAAAAATGCAAATGATGGCTTCTAAGTGTACGTGAGTGCAGCCCACAATGTGTAGGAGAAGGAGGAGAAAGAGAGGGAGAGAGAGAGGAGATAAAGAACCTGCCATTTAGACAGGACGTGGGAGGGGGAGGGAATTGGGGACATGGGTGGTGGGTGATAGGCACTGGTGGAGGGCGGGGGTGCTGGAACACTGTGTGACCGAAACTTCCAAGCGTGAACAACGTTGTAATTGTATAACTCACGGTGGTATAATAAAATGTTAAAAAAAATTAAAAAAAGAAATGTAAGAAGATAACATGACCATGCTTTAATTGGGGGAGAAATATGTAGGGATGTTTGAAATATTTGACATGCTTAAAAATGTTTACATATCTGAGACAGAGAAGCAGAATTAAAGTTAACTGGAACCTGTGCAAAAAAAAAGATCACAAATGATACATTTACTCAATAATCTGTACAGTGTATCTATACAGTGTACAGAACTGTAAGCTAAATGTGAGTTTCAACCCCAAGCATTTATATTCTCATATAAAAGGGAGAAAAAAAGCCAATAAGAGAAATTAACAATTTTATTGTGTTGGGTTCCTGAAGCCTAGACCACAGTGTCTTGCTTTACCCAGCAGACATGAGAGTATTGTGTAGGATGTAGTCTCATTTAAAATAGTACAAGAGATCAACACTGCTTTAAAGCCACATACTTTAAACAATTTTCTGGCAGTCTAATATCAGTTTAAACAACCTAACACAACAAGGTGTTCCCTTAGACATAGAGGTTCCATCTATGTCTTGCAGTAAGCTGGATCTTGACACCTAGGTAGGATTTTTTAACCCCCAGGAAAAAGGAACCAGAAATATTCAGAACTTTTTGGTGTATTTGCTTTTGCTTGTTTTTGTGGCACCAGGCTTCTAACACAGGCTTCTTGCCTATATATTCAAGGCAAATGCTATACCACTAAGTTATACATGGTCTCATGTTGCAACTTCTTTAAATTTAGTTCAACCACGGATGCTAAGATCTTCAACAAAATACTAGCAAACAGAATCCAAAGACTCATCAAGAAGATTATACATCATGACCAAGTTGGATTCATCCCGGGAATGCAAGGATGGTTCAACATTCGCAAGTCAATCAACATAATACATCATATCAATAAAAGAAAAAATAAAAACCATATGATCCTTTCAATAGATGCAGAAAAAGCATTTGACAAGATCCAGCACTCGTTCATGATTAAAACGCTCCAGAAAATGGGAATTGAAGGGACTTTCCTCAAGATAGTTACAGCCATCTGCCAAAAGCCCACAGCAAGCATCATTCTCAATGGGGAAAAGTTGAAAGCCTTCCCCTGAGATCAGGGACAAGACAAGGTTGCCCCCTCTCACCTCTTTTATTCAATATAGTACTGGAAGTACTTGCCATAGCAATCAGAGAAGAAAAGGACATCAAGGGCATCCAGATAGGCAAGGAAAAAGTCAAGCTATCATTATTTGCAAATGACATGATATTATACCTAGAGAACCCTAAACTCTCTAGCAAAAAACTCCTAGAAACAATAGACGCATATAGTAGAATGGCAGGATACAAAATCAACACCCAAAAGTCAGTGGCTTTCCTATATACAAATAACGAAAGAGAAGAAAAAGGATATTAAGGAAACTATTCCATTCACAATTGTGCCACAGAAAATCAAATACCTAGGAATCAACTTACCCAAGTATGTAAAGGACCTGTACAAAGAAAACTACAAGACACTGCTCCAAGAGATAAAAGAGGACACAAGGAAATGGAAACACGTTCCCTGTTCATGGCTGGGGAGAATCAACGTTGTCAAAATGGTAATACTCCCTAGAGCTCTGTACAGATTCAATGCAGTCCCTATAAGGATACCCATGACATTCTTCAAAGAAATTGACCAAACGGCTCCTGAAATTTGTATGGAACAATAAAACCCCAAGGATAGCTAAAGCAATCCTCGGGAAAAAAGAAGATGGGAGGCATCACATTTCCCAACTTCAAACTGTACTACAAGGCAGTAGTAATTAAAACAGCATGGTATTGGAATAAAAACAGACCTGTGGACCTATGGAATAGAATTGAGTATCCTGACACCCAAGCTCAAACACATGATCATTTAATCTTTGATAAAGGTGCAATGAGTCTAAAATGGAGTAAGGGAAAGCCTCTTCAACAAGTGGTGTTGGGAAAACTGGGCAGCAACATGTAAAAAAATGAATTTGGACCTGTGTCTAAAACCATGCACAAAAATCAGATCAAAATGGATTAAAGATCTCAATATCAGACTTGAATCCATAAAAGTACATTGAAGAAAATATAGGAAAAACCCTCCACGACATTGAAGCTAAAGGCATCTTCAAAGGTGAAACATCACTAACAAAGCAACTAGAAGAAAAGATAAACATATGGGACTACATGAAACTAAAAAGCTTCTGCACCTCAAAAGAAACAGTGACTAAGATACAAAAGCAGTCCACAGAATGGGAAAGAATATTCACCCAATACCCATCTGATAAGGGGTTAATATCCAGGATATATAAGGCACTGGTAGAACGTTACAAGAAGAAAACAAACATCCCTATCAAAAAATGGGGAGAAGAAATGAACAGAAACTTCAGCAAGGAAGAAATTGAATGGCCAAAAAACATATGAAAAAATGCTCATCATCACTAATCATCAGAGAGATGCAAATCAAAACAACAATGAGATACCACTTTACACCACAGAGACTGGCACATATTCAAAGAGCAAGAACAACAAGTGCTGGCGTGGATGTGGGGAAAAGGGGACACTCATCCATTGTTGGTGGGAATGCCGGCTGGTACAGCCTTTCTGGAAAACAATAAGGACTTTCCTCCAAAGACTAGAAATTGAACTCCCATTTGACCCAGCCATACCACTCCTGGGAATCTACTCTGGGAAACCAAAAATACGCAGCGGAAACACCATCCCTACTTTTATGTTCATAGCAGCATTATTCACAATAGCCAGAATCTGGAAGCAACCAGAGTGCCCGAAAATCGATGACTGGATAAAGAAGCTTTGGTACATCTACACAATGGAATACTATGCAGCTGTTAGGAAAAATGAAGTTATAAAATTTACCTATAAATGGATGGACATGGAGAAGATTATGTTGAGCGAAATTAGCCAGAAGGAGAGAGACAGACACAGAATGACTGCATTTATCTGCATAACATAAATATATATGTACATATTAAGATACCAGTATCCAACGCCAAGTGAAGCATATATCGGGAGGTCTTGTCAAAGGTGGAAATTATCACAAACGGTGGGAGTCAGAGTTTAGGTAAGACAGAAAATGGAACAGGGTGCTAATAATAGTCGAGGGTACTAATGCCAACCTAGAACTGAGCATTAAATAGAGGCAAAAGGATTCACATGACAACCTTTTTAATGTATGTTCTGTAATCCATAGTCTGGAAGGGAAGGAAAAGAGAAAGAGAGAGAAAGGGAAAGAAATAACGAACCTGCCATGGAGCAGGGCTGGGGAAGGGGGAGGAAACCGGGGATGTTGTTGGTGGGAGATGGGCACTGGTGGAGGGACGGGTGCTGAAACACTGTATGACCAAAACCCAAACATGACCTTTTTTAATTGTATATCTTTTTATTTGTATATCTCACTGTGGTATAATAAAATACTTAAAAAATAAATAAATAAATTTAGTTCGACCTAGGCAGGGTGATACCATTTCACCGAAACTCTTCAGTGCCGCCCTCGAATGTCACGTGACAATTAGAATGGGAAGGAATGGGAGTGAAGATAGACGGTCGGCAACTACATCACCTCTGCTTCGCTGATGACATCATTCTAATAACACCAAACATTAGCCAAGCAGCACAAATGCTGGCTAACCTCCGACCAAGAATGTGGAAAGATAGTTCTACAGCTGAATCTCAACAAAACAATGTTCATGAAAAACAAACTAGTTCCAGATGCTCCATTCACTCTCAATGTAACAAACATCTTTGAATGCAGCAGTTATGTGTACCTAGGCTTATAACTCAACATGATGAATAACCTAAACCTGAGCTGCGCAGGAAGAAGAGAGTGGCATGGAGCACCTTCAAGAGCATCGAAGAAATAGCGAAAAGGACAAAGAACCTCCACCTCTGGGCACTTCTCTTCGAATCCACCATTTTCCCTCAGAGACCTGGGCCCTACAAAAGCAGGATGAGAATGCTATTCAGGTCTCCCAAAGAGGAATTGAAAGAGCTATGCTTGGAATATCATGCCTCACTCAGGTGAGAGAAGGAATCCGGAGTTCCGACCTCCGTTCGATGATCAAGAGTCAGGAAAACTGTCTCATTTGTCAAGGCATCGAAAATCAGATGGGCTGGACATGTAATGTGACTTGGAGAAGACCGCTGGACTAGAGCCATTACCAACTGGATCCCATGGGACATCAAAAGATCAAATGGCTGTCAACCTAAAAGATGGTCAGACTTCAAGACCCTGAAAGAATGGTTTGAGGCTCTTCATATTCCTGGAGCAAGCAGATGTCATTGGGCTACACTGGCATGTGATAGGGTCAAATGGAAATGTTACTGGTGCCCGCTTGAGCAAATCAACGAATATCAGGATGTCAAGTAATAAGTGATCAAGTGATCCTAATTGGTGCTCAAATGACCCTCCTGATTTTCCTAACAAGATTCAGTTTATGGTTCAATGTTCAGACCTGTGAGGTGAGACTGATGGATCCCAGCAGCACTTGACTGCTTCCAGGACCACACTAATGATATTAGGTGGCCTCTAATGTTATACCAGAAAGGGGAGTGCGCAATGCTAGAGATCAAAATTTGGGCCTCACTGATGGAAGGCATGCTTTCCAGCCATTTGAACTCTCCCAAGTTTTGAACTGGGCTTCCCAGGTGGCTCGATGTGACAAAACAGAGGAGCTTCTCTGCACAGAACCTTGAAAAAAAAGGCTATTATCTGCAAGAAAGGTAGAATGGGAGTTGCATGGTGACAAGTGAAATTGAAATATTAGTTTGATCACTGGGAATTTGTCAGATGGAGTCAGGGGTCGGCCCTTCCCCCTCCATTTTGTAGAGCCTGGGTGCCCCACCGGGGAGCTGCCCTGGGGCAACCAGCCATAGCATGCAGTCTCAAACTAGGCTGGGGGAACCTGGAACTCCGCTCTCCCCAGGCTCAGCTGACCATGGGGCTCCCAGGAGGACAGATGGGTTTTGGGAGTGGGCCCATCACCTCTGGGGGTCCCAGAAGCAGCCGGATGAGACTCGCCAAACACACTAGCCACCACCATCGCTGTCCGGATTACCTCCACGACCAGATTAGCAGAGCAAAACCAGTTCAAGCCCAGGTCTATCAAAGTAGTGGAAACAGTTATGTCCTTTAATGCACTGCATTCTACGATGTGCAGGAAAGTTTGGCTGGAGAGGGAGAGATAGAGAGAGGAGAGAAAAGACATACAGAACCCGCCAAGTAGTTGAGGTGTGGGAGGTGGGGACATTGGTGATGGGAGATGGGTTCGGGTGGAATGAAGGGTGTTGGAACACTGTAGAACCAAAACTCTACATGAGCATCTTGCAATTGTATGTCTAAAAGTGGCGTAATAAAATTTGGGGGGGAAAAAGAAATATTAGTTTGAAATAAGATAGATGGTAGAAAATAAAATTTTATAATTTCATTTTGCAAGGAATAGGATAAATAAGACCAGGATTAGAGAAACTCAAAGATAATTTCCCAATGCTAGTGCACAAAGAACTCTGTAAAAGCAAGAAGAAGGTGAAACGGAAGGCCCTGATTCTGAGTTTGGCAGTGAGGCCATAATAAGGTGATGACATCTAAGTAAACAGTTACACTCCTTGTCCCCCCACCCAGACTCTGCAAACAGCCCAGACACCTACTAACTGTACTGTCTAGTCATCCAAGAACTCACAGTTGCAACCTACAATAGTCATAATGGTAAAAAGCATAATTCCATCAAGCTCATTGAGGTGAAATCACTAGTCCACATTAGCCAAGCAATACCAATGAGTTGTATAACCTCTCTGATAAGGAATTTGGGAAAGAATTGTTAAGGATGCATAAGAACTCAAAGAAACAATGGAATGCATAATCAATAAAATACAAGAGGACATGAGAGAAAGAAATACGGAAAATGCAAATGGAAATGACAGATATTAGAAATGAGGTAAATAAAATGAAAAACACAGTGGAAGGCCACCATAGAAGAATAATAGCTACTGAAGAAAGAATTAGTGATCTCGAAGTTGAGTTCAAAAGATTCTCTACACAACACCAGAAGATGGAAAAAAGACTCACAATTACCTAATAGAAAACAAGAGATAATCGGGATGAAGCCAGAAGAAACAACATACGGATCATTGGGGTCCCAGAAGGACAAGAATAAAATCTTGATGAAGAAGAAACTGTCAAAGCCATAATTGCTGAGAAGTTCCCAGAACTAAAGAATGCTTGCCTAAAATTCCAGGAGGCCCGTAGGATACCAGCTAAAAAGAAACCCCAACAAGAATACTCCAAGACACATCTTAATTAGAATGACAAAAACTATAGATAGAGATAGAATACTGAAAGCAGCAAGATCAAAGAAGAAAATCACATACAA